>JANHFX010028870.1:0-37398 GCA_027560015.1 Chloroceryle amazona
AATACAGTGCCAGCTGTAATGAAACAGCCCTTTTGGAAAGATTAATAGAGAAACTATGGATTTAAAAATCCCTTTAAAGTTTAACCTCCCGGCGGCTTGCCTGGCGGCCACGGGCTCCCGTGTGGACACAGAGCCGACGGGCAAGTGGGCTTCTCGCCATCACGAGTAACCGGCTCGTTTCGCTGCCACCCAGACTGGGGGCACCGGGCCTTGCTGCGTTGCCTCTAGGGCTGGCAAAAGCCATAGTCCAAGTGAGGAGGGGTCCTGCTCCCCGCCAGCAGCCAAGCATCTGTCCAAGGAGAGAGGAGGAACAGGATCCCACACAAAACAAGCAGAAAAATCGCCTCTGGAGGATGATAATGATGCCCAAAACTAAGCAGAGCCATAGGCTGGCCCCACACACCGTCAGGACGATACAGCAAGAGGTTAAGAAACAAGTACTGAGGAGTCTGTCAGCACATAAAGGGGAACAGAAGCCCACTCCTGACAGCTTTGCCCTAAATACTTCACTTTCCACTGCTGGAAAAGCTCAAATCACAGAACACTGCTTAAGTGATTGGCAGGCAACATCCCAGAGGAGGGAAACCACTCTACATCCTTGGGATGGTCCATGAGCCAGCCACCAAGGAAGAAACATCTCCCAGGGGTGTGTAATTCTGCACTTGTCCTCTGACCACTTGCTCCCGATCACTACCCATCTATCGGTGAATCCAGCCCAGGGCTATAAGGACAGCTGTGCCAACAGTGCTGTCTCTCCTCTAGGAGGAGATAACTCACTTCTAATCGCACCCAGAAGAGAAAGCACTCTCTAGGCCCAACATGTAGAGCCTGCTTTGGGCATGGGAGCTGTGGGCATCTGCTGGTACTGGTTCAGCACATGATCACCAGCAGCCATGCACGTCCTTCACCATAAAAATACTCCTGTTTCATCGACAACCTTCATTCCAGCAGGGTTGAAAAAGCTGGTGCCTGAATGAAGCCTCTCGATGGAAAAGGAAAAAGATGGTGGGATTTTGCAAAGCTTGCTGAGATGGGCAGGAGAAGGACTGTTAGAACAGAACATGAGAAACACCAAAGGAGAGATGAAAGTAAAGACAATGGAACAAATGGCATCCCTCAAATACTGGTTTGCTGGAGGAGGAACAAGACCCAGCATGGGGAAGGAGGAGCAAGGATATCATGGAAGTGAAGGAATGGGGTTGGAAGGAGGCAAGTAGCACCTGTTCAGCCAACTCCTGAAGCCAGGCAGCTATTACATGGTATTCAGCTATCAGCTGAACTAATCCCCAGTATAATTCCAGTTAAAACCATGGTATTACATTTGAGATTAACTCGGCTAAAAAATAGCAGGGTCACTTTTTAGCATATCTCATTTTGTGCCTTTCCTTAGCTCGTTTTTTCAGTTGTCCAGCTGCAGATTAAGTCCCTGCCATAAAAACAATACAGCGTGGTTGGAAGAACCTGCAAACAAGCTGGAACACATCCACTGGAAAAGCACATCCTGGTACAGTGAACCCTCCTTGGCCACAGGCTACGCCTCATCCCCTGCAGATCATCAGGAGAAGGATATGTGAAATGACTTGAAGGTCTGTGGATGCCGAGCAGAACAGCATGAGATGAGCTGCTCAGCTTTCCCACAAGCACAGTAGCAGCACCCAAGCGTTACACAGGGCTGGCTTAGTCTGTTCTGTTGCTGCTCAGAAGTGACTTCATGCTGTGCCCAAATCAGAACACCCAGAGCCAGCATTTCATCTCTTATTTGCACATGGATTTGAGTAAATTTGCTAACATGAGAGCTTCAGAACTAATCAAATGTAAGTTGATCTGGCAGGAAGAGTATGTAAAATCTCAGGGAAAATACGGGTGATTACAAATCAATCATAGTTGTCATCGCATTTGGGGCTCTGATCTACAGCAGTATAGAAGAGCCTGTTATTAACTCCGATAAGTTAATTATGCATCTTAATTTCTGTATGCATTATTTTTAGCTGATTGTGGTGTTTAGTCAGATAGAAACATTTTGTATTGTCCTTCTGGGGAATGAATTTCAAATTCATATCTTTATGTCCTTACCATTTTATCTTTCCTTTGTATCTTTAGTAAAGAAAAGGGGTTGAAAATGTGCCCAACAGACCAAAGCAAGTGCAGAAACATTTACTGAAGAAAGAGAAGTAGCAAGAAGGGGTCTGTATAAAAGAAAAGGCAGAAAAAGGTGCTTCTGTAACCACAGACCACTATAAACCATTCTGGGCTGACACACAACTAGTTGCAGTGAGGACTTTTTTGAAAGAAAACCTTTTTTTTTCCCTCATTAAAAATGAACAATAGAAAGGTCAGTAGAAAGACAGAAAACTTGTGTTAATATGTAACAGAAAAACCAGCACTGAGAGCATGTGGCACTTCCATGTTTCCCCTAGATATCTATCAGTGAGACAGAAATGGCGTCAACATTATCTCCATTTGTTGCATCATTCATTTCTTACTTCAAAGTTATTTCTCTTCTAGGAATAGAATAATCACAACCTTCCTGAGCAAATAAGAAACATTTTGTGTAGAAAAAAATCAAGGATTTTTTTCTCCCCTCTTTTCCCAAGCACAGTGCAGAAAACAGTATGAGCTTATATAACATTAACTTCTAATAATTAAAAATATAGGGCTACTGCCTCAAATTTTAATTTGCACGTGCTTTTCAAGGATGCAATTGATGAGACAGAATTGGAAGTTAAGAAAAAAACAGAAGAAAATCTGGTTGCTTACCTCAAGAGACAAGCAAATTAGTGACACACAATTTTCCTTGAAGAACTTCTCGGGCTATTGAACAAGCTGTAAGAGCAGGCAGGGGGTCACAAGCTCTCCAGATGGGAAAAAAGGGCACTTGAGCACCCTCCCTGCCTGCTAAAAAGCAGCTTCAGGAATGATTTGGGAACTCTGGGGCCCGATTTACACCTGCTTTACAAGGAAAGGCTGAGAGACCTGGGGCTTTTTAGTCTGGAGAGGACTAAGAGAGAGACTAAGACTGAGAGGGGATCTAATTAACATCTATAAATACATAAGGGCTGGGCATAAAGAAGGCAGGAACAACCTCTTCACTTGTGCCTTGTGATAGGACAAGGGGCAATAATGGATTCAAGCTCGAGTACAGGAACTTCCACCTCAACATGAGGAAGACCTGAACTTCTTTACTGTAAGGGTCCCAGAGCACTGGAACAGACTCCCCAGAGAGGCTGTGGAGTCTCCTTCTCTGGAGACTTTCAAGACCTGTCTGGACACATTGCTGCATGATCTGCTCTAGTTTTGTCCTGCTCTGGCAGGGAGGTTGGACTCGAACCTGAGAGGTCCCTTCCAACCCCTAACATTCTGTGATTCTGTGATTACATATGCTAAAGTATTTCAGGGACTATTTTTCTTTGTGGGTATTCTTGCTCTGCATATAGGATTGGACATTTTTCTTCCTCTCCTTACTGGGAGGGACAGAAGAAAGTTGTGCCCCAGGTATCTGCCCTCACATGCACAGAACAGGGATTATTCAGCACTCCCTTGGGAAGTCTGTATTGCCCTGACACCCCAGCCTCAAAATGGTGGTGAATCTCTAGTTAAAAAGCTCTCTTAAGAGCCCATTGTGCAACCTACTGTTACACTAACAGGACCCACAGAGAGCAAAATCTATATATAGCTCCACCGAACAGACCCAGTGAGCAACTGCTTATGAGGCATTTGCTACAGTCGTCTTCCCAGTTCAGAACCCACTGCAGCACCTTCTTAATCCAAATTCCTACCCCAGCGTAACCTAAGAAATTACCCTGGAGCAGCAAGACTCACGTGAATGCTAGCAAGTCAGGTGTGACTGCTGGTTTCCTCAACACCCACCTCGACACGCCTTGGGTAACAAGTTCCCCAGCAGTGAAACATCACTTGCAACCCCCCGTCCACCTGCACAGTGGTGGCAGTGGAAACTGAAGCAGGCCACATCCTTTTTTGCTGCTCATCAACCCCAGAAGTACTGAAGCCTTTGCACAAATGTCATGGAAGGAGAGGGATGTCCTTTGCCATGTTCTCCCACATGAAAGAGATCAAGGGGGAGGTTGCTGTCCCCAGTTCTGCACAACTACGCACTCTTAAATCCTTGCACGAGTTCTCTTACCTTGCTGACAGCCAGCTGGAAAAGCACTGCCCAAATGAACATCGCAGCCTCATGAGAACGAGCCCAAAGACCAGCTGCAACCACTGTTGCCATAGCTCCCACATGCTCTGTGTTGTATGTTTGGCAAAGCAAGAGCACAGGGTGGAGAAGGCAGGAAGGATGGCCAAGCTTGAATTTCTGTGCCACGGAAGACAAGCTCTCACGTGTGCCAGGGCTACGCTGAGCAATCCTCACTGTGCTCAAACTACTTCACTACTAGACTGTCTCTGCTCCATTTGATTTGCTTCCCTAGCACCAGGGAACCTGCAGATGAAGGCTTCAGCTTTGGTACCTTGCTTAGATTTTCAAGTGATGGAGATAAAGTTGTCATCTTCACCACTGTTTCTTCTCAGCTTCTCAGGCTTTGTTCGGATGATGTTTTCCTACGAGATCAGTAAAGTACCTGCACTTCATACTCCTCCAGGCCACAGCCACCACAACAATACTCTGCGAGTTCGCTCATCCCCTGCAAGCAGTCAGGAAGAGATCCCACAGAGCCCAAGGACAGCTCTCCAGAGGGAGCTCACAGGGGAAATCAGTGGAGAAACAGCTGAGAAAGGCAGATCCAGGCTCAGCAACTTTTGGTCATATGCAGACAACAAAGTCCCAGGGGAGGCTGTCACCCCAGTTAATGGAGCGTCCCTCAGTCACTGTAAGTCTAACACAGTCTGCTCATCAAACACCGAATGTATTAACCTTTGAAAATTAAATATTCCACAAATTAACATACGTAATACTTCTGGCATCAGTCCGCAAAGATACCGGCTCCAATGCTGAACTGCCCCAACAAGCAGCTCCAGCTTATCGACCTCACCTTTCACCTGTGTCTTTTCACAAACAGTTTCCAGTCCCGTGTATAAGTCAAGTTTGGATTTGCAGCCCTAAAACCTTACTCATGAGACATCAGAAATAAACTACAAAGGCAAAGCAAAGCGCAGCATGTTGGAAAAGAGAGAGACACAGGCTGGTAGGGCACTAGCTGCTGGCATAAGCAATTAGGCCTTGTAATGAGAGCAGGAAGCATTTTATTTTCTTCTCCTTGTTCTACAATTCAGACACATGGGATGATCCACAACTTTTGGAAAGCTGTTGGAAATAAACAAAAGCTCCAGAAGTAACAACAAGTCAGCCAGCATTGGCAACACCCACTGCTGTTGGGGACTGCTACAGCTAGCCAGAAACTGTAAGTTCAAAACCAGTTTGCCAAGATTGCACAATGGGAGAAATGAGCCCAAGCCAGCAACAAGCTTTGCACCTACTTGGGTCTTTGCATCTTAAAAGCCCCATCCAGAAGTAAGCAAAACAAAACACTGCTCTCATTTTTGGATAAAGAGGGGAGGGAGAAGAGCAGAATATTGGAACATTTCTCCTACAAGGACGGGCTGATACAGTTGGGGTTGTTCAGCTTGGAGAAGAAAAGGCTCTGGAGAGACCTTATTGCAGCCTTCCAGTATCTGAAGGAGACCTACAAGAAAGCTGGGGAGGGACATTTTATGAGGGCTTCAAACTGGAAGAATCACAGAAATGTCTGGGTTGGAAGGGACCTCTGGAGGTCATCTAGTCCAACCTCTCTGCTGAGAGCAGGGACATCCTCAACTAGAGCAGGTTGCTCAGAGCCTCGTTAAGTCTCACCTTGAATGTCTCCAGGGATGGGGCCTCAGCTACCTCCCTGGGCAACCTGTTCCAGTGTTCTAACACTCTCATGGTAAAGAGCTTCTTCCTTACATCCAATCTAAATCCACGCCTTTCTAATTTAAAACCACTGCCTCTCATCCTTGCACTCCAGGCCTTTGTAAACAGTCCCTCTCCAGTCCTTCTATAAACTCCCTTCAGGTACTGGAAGGTGGCTATTAGGTCTCCCCTGAGCCTTCTCTTCTCCAGGCTGAACAATCTCAGCTCCCTCAGCCTGTCCTCGTAGGAGAGGTGCTCCAGCCCCCTGATCATTCTTGTGGCCTCCTCTGGAACCACTCCATCAGGTCCCTGTCCTTCCCGTACTGAGGGCTCCAGAGCTGGATGCAGCATTCTGGGTGAGGTCTCATCACAGCAGAGTAGAGGGGCAGAATCACCTCTCCTGAGCTGCTGGCCACACTTCTCTTGATGCAGCCCAGGATGCTATTGGCCTTCTGGGCTGCAAGTACACACTGGCTGCTCATGTCCAGCTTCTCCTCTACCAGTACTCCCAAGACCTTTTCTGCAGGGCTGCTCTCTATCACCTCCTCCCCCAGCCTGTATTGATATTGGGGGTTGTTCCAGCCCTGCTGCAGGACCCTGCACTTGCTCTTGTTGAACCTCATGAGGTTCACCTGGGCCCAACTCTTCAGCTTGTCTAGGTCCTGGATGACATCCCATTCCTCTGGTGTATGGACAGCACCACTCAGCTTGGTTTCATCTGCAAACTTGTTGATGGTGCACTCAATCCTGCTGTCTAAAAATGTTAAAGAGCACTGGTTCCAGTACAGACCCCTGAGGGACACCACTTGTCACTGATCTCCATCTGGACTTTGAGCCATTGACCACTACCCTCTGGATGTGGCCATCCAACCAATTCTTTATCTACTGAACGGTCCACCCATCAAATCTGTACCTTTCCGATTTGCCGAATAGGATGTTGTGGGGGGCGTGTCAAAGGCCTTGCAGAAGAGGGGGGAGATTTAGATTAGAAATTAGGAAGAACTTCACTCAGAGTGGTGAGACACTGGAACTGGGTGCTGTGGATATTCCATCACCAGATGTGTTCAAGACCAGCTTGGATGGGGCTTTGAGCAACCTGGTCTAGTGGGAGGTGTCCCTGCCATGGCACAGTGGTTGGAACTAGATGGTCCCTTCCAACCCAAACCATTCTATGACTGTAGCAATCAGTGTTCTCTGATCACTGACATCTATTAAACTTTGGCTTTGAGCACTCAAACATCCTTGCATCCTTCTGCAGCTCACCAACAGTTAGCAGAACAAGAGTGAAGAGAGAGCTTTTAAGAAGCCTTCACAACTTTCTTCTCCTCTAAGGACAATTTAACAGCTGCCTTTGGTGCTCTGCATAATTGACAGGCACCTGCACTGCACCTTATCCACCGACCTGCTTCTCATAGCACTTCAGAGCTCACTTGAAACAACTCAGATCTGGGATTTCCAAGCTGTTTGGTTTTGGTTTGTTTTAATCCCTGTGCCTCAGTGACACAAACACTAATGCTCACCATCAGGCTCTTACTTTCCCACACACCCTCCAGTCTGTAACTAACAGGTCTGAAAGTTCCCAGTGCAACCGGTCCAGTCACTGGGATGGCATCTCCTCACAAGAAGCCCGTGTGTAGCAAATCCCCACAGTCATTAGGGAAATGGCAATAACGGAAATGTAGCATCACACAGCTCCTTCTTCCACTCTCCTTTTCAGAGGAGGTAGAAACACTTACCCTGTCCTCTGAGCACTGCTCAACACCCAGATCTCTAAGTTCTGACAGGGGTCCTTGATTTTCTCTCTCGGCTCCTTATCCTAATTTTTTTTTCCTTATTCATATTTCAGTTTTTAGCTTTGCCTATCAAAAAACATACAGTGCCTTAGAGATTCCTCTGCCAGCCCTGCAGAGGCCAGAGCAATCTCTGCTCCCTTTTTTGCAGACAGACTGCATGCTCTCCTTGCATTTGCGCGCCACAGCTACAAGAGCAACAATGGGTAATGCAACCACAACAGCAAAGGATTTCACCCTAAGGAGCGGACAACTCAAAGTGCATTACAAACCCAAGGCATCACTCAGCCAGGGTGGATGTGAGGCTCCAAACCATGATCCAAAAGGCTCTGTGTCCCAGAGAGGATGCTGGGCTGTATGTTCAGCTTCACTTAAAGAGCTAGAACAGAGATGATGAAGCAATGGCTGTTTTCATAGCAGAGGAGCTGGTGTTGATCTCAGGATGCAGGCACGCAGCTTCAGGTTTTGAAGACGCAATGCAGAGATGGTGCAAGGGATGGAGCAAAAAGCCATGGGGCAAATAGAATGAAAATTGAAATGGTTTTTATTTGCCTGAAGGCTGCTGTCACTACTTCATCTTCAGGTCAGATCTCAGCAAGACAACTATGAAATACATCCCTACCAGGGTTTGTACAAGAACAGGAACATTTGCCTGGAAAACGGCGCAGAAATAGTCAGCAATTTCTGTCTTACTGACTTTCCACAGCTACTCAGGGCAGTCTGTAGGTCCAAACATGCAGGAGCTCAGCGAAGGCAAATCTTTTACTCTGCAGTTTGCCCCACTCATAAAAGTGTGCTGTTTTCTTTGCACTCACCTTAAATGCTGAATTAGGAACAATCAACTTTACAAGTCTCTTTCAAAGCAATGCAAGGGTTCATATTCTGTGGTGTGTCATATTGCAGTAATATTTATTTATTGTGTGTCATTTTCTGCTATAGGTCCACTGCCTTTGCCCTATGTGATTTTCCAAGAAATCACACAGCAGTAGGACTGCAAAGTCCTTGCCACAGACTTTGGCCTATATCCCTACGTTGTCCCCGAAATCACCCAAAGGCTCATTTTAACAGACTCTGTCTCCAGACTACCATAGTGTGGTAACTCGGGTGAAGAGATTAAAAGCCACATGTCTTCTTCCAAAAGCAGGTTAGCACAGAAAAAGGAGTAGAATAGCCATCCTGGTTAACTTTCTAGATAAAACTGTCACCAAAGCAGTCATGATCAAAGGAGAGTCAATAGATGTGAAGGAAGGGCAAAGGAAACACAGCCATTCTAGGGCTGGTAGTGGTACAGCCGAACGAGCACAGGCAGGTAGCAAAGTCAGTTCCTATCACAACATTTGAAGTCTAAGTTCTTCCTAATCCTCTTATAAAGAAACCAGCACTGCAAGAGAGCAGCTCTGACCCGTCGCTCCCTCTGTCTCCAAACTCCAGGCAGTTAACGAACACCAAGAACTTTTTCAGCCGGCTCAGTGAACAAGCCCACAGTATTCACCGGCTTTGCTGTTCACCCGCTTTCACCTGCCTCTCCTCACGTGCCAGGACAGATGATTTACAACCTGCAGCACACTACTGAATTTTAGCACCGCTTCTCCATGCTGTTTCCTGGTATAATTTGTGACATAGGTTTCCCACTAAGCTAACCAAGACAGATGTACACTGCCACCAACCAAGAGAAATGACCATTCCTACAGGAAACCATGTTAAGGAAAACCTTTGCAAGACTTCAGGTTTTGGAAACTTTATCTGAAGTTTGTAATTTTTAGAATAATGTCAAGAAGTCCTTTTACCATTCTCCTAGAAAAGTCATCCTTAGTTATAGGCAATATGCTTTAAAAAAAACAGGGCATCATTATTACCAGTTGTGGAACTTGTTGGGTGCTTTATCCAAGCACACTGATTTTCTACACGATAAACAGAATCTTTGAAAACGCATGCTGCATGCAAGGAAATACTAGAAAATAGTATTTCTTTTCTTCTTGGCTATTTCCTTCAAGTCACTAAGAAAATGCCCAAGCCCATGATACCAGCTCTGTGCCAAGAGTCCCCTGTCAAAGGGCCAACAAGTGGCATCTCTTCCCATGAACCTCAAACATCAGCTGAATCACTGGAACAAAGGAGGAACAAGCAAAGAGCAATGAGAATGGGCACGTCTTCAGCACTTGCAACACAGTGGAGCTCACCAACCAACCGTGTCGCTGCTGGCAGCTGTCAGGAGGGAGAAGAAACATAGCAAACATCTTAATTTGTAGTGGCCAGGCCCTACATCTCATAAAGAGCCATAGATATGCTGCAGTGCACAGTTATCTCCAGGCTCACCACACGCCCAGCTGGAGAGTGGATGAGACTAGAAGTTCAGTGGCTCACATCAGCTCAATTCTCTAAACAGCATACGTGGGTGGTAGAGGGCCCTGCACTTGTAAATCTTGGATGGCATTAAACTGAGCATGTACCTCCTCAAGGTGTGCTTCAGGAATCTGCCCTCCCTCGCTCACAGTCCGCCTTTAAAAAGCCCTAAAAACTTAAAAGAATACAGTGCACTGAACCAAAGACCCAACTAACTACAAGGCATGTTTTGCTCGCTGAAAAGAAACCAAGAGACCCAACTGAACAGTAGCTTTCCTGCTCTGGGAGTTCAGTTCTGTTCAGGCTTCAGCAGAGCACCTCCCCTGGAGCTACACTGCTGCCTCTGCCACTTGACCCCTGCTGTCAGGATAGAAAAGGAGCTGGAGAGACAAAAGAATTTTGCTTGGTCGTTCACACCGATTTGTTGTGCTGACTTGACCTATACTGCTTCCCTCAACTTTCTACCTGGCTTCCACAGGCACCTGTGGAGACATTGGCTCCGACCTCAGACCATCTCTGCGCAAGGCAATGGGAAGCAGTGCAGACCACAGCAGACACTTTCATTCTCCTCCTACAAAAAGGCCACCTTTTATGAAGCAGCCAGCCTTTATGAAGCATCTACACCCATTTAGCCACCTTCCTATTATGCTTCCCTGTTTAAACAAAATAATCTTTTGCACCCCCTCCAGTAACCTTCCCTCACCCCAAGTCCAACACCACGCACAGCCCCTAGACTTCCACAGCACGCCAGCTGAGGTGGTCTTGTTCAGGCCTTGAGCTACTGGTTTATGCCGTCATCAGAGAAAAAGGAGTTTGGGGCACTAGGCATACCTGGCAGCAAACAGGTAACCTGGTCAGTCAGATGGAACTGCCTGATAAAAACCTCAGGACATAAAAGAATCTTTCTCAAAATGGGTTAACAGTCCTTTAATCCTCCACAGGATCAAATGTCAGTTGACATTCATGCTTCAGCAAAGTAAGCTGCCCCAAGAACCGTGATACGGTTAAAAACAACCTGAAAGCTCTCCATTGTCATATGGGATGGAAACAAATTCTCATTTACCACGAAAACTGTCATCTCCTGTTTAGTTTTCTGATCTGTAGGCTGCATTGTGAAAGCTTAAGTAGGTCACATGAGCCCCTGCAGTTAATTTTGTTTTGCCTCATTCAGCTGGAAGCCAGCAGCTCAAAGCACCACTTCCAGATTTGGGTTCTACATCTTTCTTGAGCCCCACACTGAAAGCTGGTTTGCATCCACAGATGCAGCACCTTCCAGAAAAAAAAACAACTAAAAAGAACTTTAACTTATCAAGAACCCTTTTCATTTACCACCTCTTCCTCTCTGACCAGGGACATAGGGCACATGGATGCAGGACAGTCAGGCCACATCACACTGGGAATGACCTTCACCACCAATTTTACACAGTGAGGTTTTTTGAGCAGAAAGCACAGAGAAGGAGAAAGGGGAGATCTGCTCCAGGGCAACACAGGAACATCCCTCTCACCTGACCTCCGGCCCTGGAGAAGAAAGGCAAAGGGTGAGCCTTCTGATATTAGCTGTTGAGGTGCTGGATGATCAGTCCCTGCGGTGCTTATCTGTGAACCCAAAAATCCACCTGGCAGGCTCTGGGCAGAGCCTACATTCCCTCCCAAAGAAAGACAAGCTGTTCTTCACCACACAACAGCCTGCGAGGGCTGAAGAACAGCCCTGTACTTCCGGGTTATGGGAAATGAAATCGAACCCCAAAGGCTTTCCTGCAAAGCGAAACCGCAGCAGGACTTTGCATATGCTTCATGCTTGAGAGGGCCAGAAGCACAAGGCCTCAGGTGCTGGGTTTTACACTGGATCGTAAGAGCAGCAGACGCTCAGACAAACAGAGAAATGCAGAATGTAATTAGTAACAATCTTTATAATATAAACAAGTTATATGCAAATCTGTGCACAAGAAACAACCCATGACACTTCGTGAAAGTGTTCTGTAGCAGCAGACGGGAGCCAAGAGCATCAAACCACCACAGCGCCACAGAAAACAGCCCTCGACCAACCCCAGAAAGACAAAAAGCTCACTTGCATAATGATTAACCTTCCCAAGAAGCAAGGTAGGGGAAATGTCACTGGCAGCAAGCAAGCCATTTGTATACGACCTCATCTGGAAAACCAAGTACAATTGTGGTCATTTATGTTCAAAAGAACTGAAGTGAAACAGGAGTCCACACACAGAAGGCAGCAGTCAGATGAGGAGGAGAGTGAGAAGCCGAAATTAAGAGGGATCAACTTCCCAGAATTGGCAAAGCAGAGACTGAAATGAGGTGCAAGTGGCATCCCCAAAGGTACCAGGCAGGCTGATGAGCATGTATGTTGGAAGATAGAATTGGGACACAAAGGCAAAGTATAAAGTTATAGGCTGGAGATCAAGAGACAAAGGTTTTCAAATGCTTTTTTTGGCAGATATACCAGGAACTAGGAGCTTAGGGCTTTGGCTGTTTTAAAATCAATAGGTGGATACGGTTGTGAAAGACATCCTGTACAACAGTGGCTGTGGAGGACACGTGACAGCCTATGGTATCTCCTCCCCTGCAACGTCAGGACAACTGCCGGGTTTCCCTTAGAACAGCGCTTTGTTCATCTGACCAAGAGTCATCCAACTCCTGTAAGCTGAGCAGTAATGCTTCACACATGTGCCAAATACATCTAATTTAAAGCATTCAAATAAATAATTACCATAAATTAGCACAACAGTGTGGTCAGAGAGGATTAAGAGCAATTTTCCCATCATTTGGCCAGAGCTATCTAGCCAAACTATCTCCTCTACAAGAGGAGACAGTGATTACAGAGATTGGCTTTTTTTTTTTTCCAGAAAAATAGCAGAGCAATGATCAAACCCTTCGTAGGCATGCAGAAGCCAGCACCAAGATGAGCAAGAGCTGGCAACAGCTGTCCCATGCCAATCACACTGCAAACAAGCCAGTTTTGCTCTGCAGCAGAACTGAGACCGGAGTATGCCAGACTATGGCAAGGACTAGAAAAGCCTTGGGCTGCTGCTTCAGCTGACATGGCCAGTGATGCCTACACCCAGGACAAGCAAAGGGAGCACAGGTACAGAACCTGGAAAACCAGGCATACAGGACAGCTTACTCCCCAGCTGGAAAAAGGTATCCAGCAGTGTTCCGCCAGGATCAGATCCGAGTCCAGCACTGCTCAATACATGGGAGAGAAAAAATGGTTCTTACTGAATTGGCAGCTGGCATCACACAGCAGATGCACTGAACTATACTTTAGTTTCCTATAATGCCATGCTTTGAAGCCATGCAACTGAGTGTTTAAAAATATTGCCTCTCAAATTTATTCTAATGACCCAATTAAAAATTACCATAATTAAAAACACAGGATATTGTAAAGTCATAAACATTGGAATATAAACTTTTTCCTGTTTTTACTCAGAGCAGTAAACAGCCTCTAACGCAAGAGGGGACACACGTAGGACGGTGTTTTCCTTCAGAAACAACCACAGAACATTAGTTGATGTTCTTTTAAGCTTTTAAACACTGTCAGGAGTAAGACAAATGTACCAGTGAAGAACTCCACACACATTGCCCTGATTCTCACCACCTATCGAAGACAGAAATAGGATGTTATTTGGTGTGGGGAAGAAGTGGAATTAAAAAAGACAAACAAAACACAACACCAAAATATAACAAGAATCATCATTTCACTCCCTTTCAAGTCAGTGGTGTACCCTCACCATAAATACTGTGTGCGGGTCTGGTCCAGCAAATATATTTATAGGCACAAGGTAAAACCAAGTCAAAAATAAAAAGTAGCAACAGCAACAATTAGAAGAACAGAATGATTGCAGCAGAAGGAACAAAAAGCAAGATGGGCCTCTTCCAGCTGGGGAAAAAAAAAAAAACACAAGTCCTAAGTAGTGCAGCTAGGATGCAAATAAATCAAGTGTTTGACTCCTCTCGCAGTAAAAGTGCTTGAAGGAATTGGACAAACTGCTGGTGTTCAGGAAAACACAACCCTGAAACAAGATCTGTATCACGCAAAATGCCTGGACTGCTCTAGCACTCGCCAAGCGTTAGCATTTGCATATGGTAACTAAGTCTGCTAATCAAGTATGTTGGAAAGCTATTACTGTTTATAAATCACAGCTCCTAGAAACAGGACTGAATTTCCAGTCTAGCAGGTGCCAGGCTCAAAGGAAATGAACGGAGCTGGACCTTCGCTAAGCGGAGCTCTACTATCCACCACATTTGTCGCAAGGCAAACCCAAAGCCTTGGTCCCAGAAGTGACCAGGAGAGCTGTGTACAAGAGAAATTAAGAGCCATATATAAAGCTAAATGCAAAACCACTTTCCCTGTAGCCCCAAATGGCTGGTAATCAGGAGCACATGGGGAAACATTTGCTCTATCCCTATGCATTTGCTTAGGCACCATGACCTACCAAGCGCCAGAGGTGACCAGGCTGGAGGACCTTCAGCCTGAGCCAACTTGGTTTCTCTTTCTGGGGTGCGTACTTTGCTTCCGAGGATCAGCTGGGCACATGTATCTGCAAGAGGGTCAGGATGTGTTATCACATCCAGGGAAGTGTTTGAAAGCTACAGGTTATTCACTAGCATAGAAAAGTCTGCAGAGCTTTTCTGACATCATAATAATCATCAGTAATTCAGCTAGCTCCTTCCATCCTAGTCCTTCAACAATAATACTTAGTTTTGTTAATGAAACACAATAAGAGGTGCATCCAAGCCTTTCGACAGAACATGAAATACAAACAATGCTTGCTTTAAAATGTTGTCCAAAAGAATTGTTTTAAAATGAAAAAATTAAATAAAATACCCACCATTGGAAAGGTCACAAGCTGTCAGCTTGAATCTCCCTCCTCTAGCTTGATTTTTAACTAAGAGTATCTCTTTCAAGTATTGAACGAAGTAGGGAAAAAAGCCATAAAAGAATACATAATCTTCCTTTTCCACTTCTGGAAGCAAACAAGGGAGGGGAAGAAGTTGTACAGCCTTTACAAACATCTACCAGTATCAGATCTGGAAGCAGAACCAAGCTCTGGCCTGGCATATTTCATAGTCAGTGTAAACTCTCTTCAAAACCTTTATCAACATTAGAAACAAAGCAATCTAGAAATAGTTTTCTACTTACTGGACCCTAAACCCTAAGAAATCGGACAAAGACCAGCTGATCTGGATACACAGGAGCTGCTGAGTGTTCACAATGAAGATGAATTTGAAGGTGGCAGCATAAGGTCAGTCCTTCAGGTGGCCAGGTTTGAAATGACTGACACTCAGGAGCAATGTGTATGAGTGTACCCTCAGTAAATTTGCAGATGACACCAAGCTCGGTGGGTGTGTCTGCTAGGGTGTATGGGAGCTTTACAGCAGGACCTAGACAGATTAGATCAGTGGGCCAAGGTTAACTGCATGGGGTTCAACAAGGCCAAATGCCAGGTCCTGCACTTGGGTTATAACCACCCCATGATAAGCTACAGACTTCAGGACGTGTGGCTGGAAAGCTGCAAGTTGGAAAGGGACCTGGGTGTATTGATCAATAGTAGACTAAATATGAGCCAGCAGTGTGCACAGGTGGCCAAGAAGGCCAAAGGCATCCTGGCTTGTATTAAAAACACTGTGGCCAGGAAGAATAGGGAGGTCATTGTCCCTCTGTACTCAGCCCTGGTGAAGCCACACCTTGAATATTGTGTTCAGTTCCAAGCCCCTCACTGTAGGAAGGACATAGAAGTGCTGGAGCATGTCCAGAAAAGAACAATGAGGCTGGTGAAGGGCCTGGAGCACAAATCCTGTGAGGAGTGGCTGAGGGAGCTGGGGTTGTTTAGTCTGGAGAAGAGGAGGCTGACGGGAGAGACCTCATCACTCTCTATAACTCCATGAAAGGAAGCTGGAGGGAGAAGGGGGACAGCCTCTTCTCCCCGGTGACATGTGACAGGACCAGAGGAATGGAGGTAAGCTGCATGAGGGCAGATGTAGGCTGGATATGAGGAAACATTTCTTCACCAAAAGGATTATCCAGCATCTGAATGATCTGCCCAGGGCCATGGTGGAGTCACCATCCCTAGAGGCATTTAAATGGCATGTGGACCTGGTACTTGGGGACACAGTTTAGTGGTGAGCTTGTAGTGTTGGATTTAAGGGTGGACTAGATGATCTTGAAGGTCCCTTCCAACCAAAGACACTGTGATTCTGTGAAATAGTCTCCAAAGCAGCCCAAGAAAGCAAGAATTTAACAATTCAAAGATAAACCACTTTCTGCTATGCCACCAACTGCAAACAACTGGTAATCCTAGCTTCCTTTTCAAAAAGTTCGACAACAAAAGAACCAGTTAGTGTATTAGGCATCTAAAAAGAAAAGAGTGGGGAAGTGGTCAGAGTAGTGATCGTGGTCTTCCCCCCAGAAGGTCAGACATGGGCTTGGTAATTGAGGCATTGCACTCCTTTTCCTGGGACTATGGCATCTACTCTAAGGCAAAATAAGAAATTCAGGGTTGGTTTGTTTTAAAGAAAACATCATCAACCGTTTTCTATTTCAAACTGTCTTGCCGACTCTTAATACTTCTGAAAACAAAGAAACAGCCCTTGATCAAAGACACCCTTCCACTCATCACAATTCCCAAAGTGCTGCATCTTCAACACAAGCACACTGCAGACAAAGCCGCATTTTTACATGCGGGTAGAGAACCAACAAACCAAATAGCTAATGGATAGTCAGTGTGAGACTGACAATATCTAGAAGTGTAACAGGGCAGCAGATTCTGGACTGCACAAAAAAACATGTGTAACTCTCACTCCACTTCAAGACACCTGACGTTTCCAGACATTTTGCATACTAGAGTCATATCTGCAGAAACCCCGTCAGGAAACTATTGCTGGTTTAAAACCAGGGCTCCTAGAAACAGGAGTAAATTCTCACCTCAAAACATGAGGATAAAAATCTGACACTATGGCATAATTAAATAAGGCATTTTATATTAATCACCAAGCAGTATGACTTAAAATAATCAGAAATACCAGTCCAAGGAATAGCAACTTACCAAATGCATTTTGAAGCCATGATACTAAAGATTGTGTCATTATTACAGCTCATAAAACAGAGAGGAAGAAAGTGTGCAGCTTTATTTCACAGCACTAAAAATAAAAACCAAGTTCTCAAATTCATCCAGTTAGTACCATATTATTACGAACTCACACGCTGTCCAGCGATTTGACAGCTCACTGCTAAGCAGAACTACAGCAGCAATACTTAGGAGGAAAAAAATAATTTGCCAGAAAGATTAGGTAAGCTTTAGACATTTAACAAACCAAAATGCATTTTGAACACATTTAAGGCCATCATCCAAGAACGTGGTCGATGTTTTTCATCAGTGAAAGCTTCCAGTTTGAGAAAAGCTGCAAAGTCCTCCAGAAATGACTGAGATGAGGTGTTTTGTCCAGAGCCACACAAAGGGACAGAAAGCACTGCTCTTCTTGCAGGACTTTTTCAGGATGTTGTATGGCATGGCATTACAGACTACATCAGCCTGTTCAAACACTGCTCACTGAGCTAGTGCCCAACTGTATGGAAATATTTTGATCCATTGTAGTTCCCCCTTTTAGTATATGTATCAAATTTATATATTTACTAAAATAGAAGAGTCATTCTGAAGTCACCTCCCTAACAGTAAGAATCAGTCACACAAGCAAGCACCTAGAGCACGTATGTGTCCAAACACTTCTATTGCTACAGTTAGTTGTGCAAAGTTTCTCCCTTCAGCCTCTAGGAGCAAGTCAGTGCATCCTTTAGATACAGATCAGTAACCAAATAGTACATTGTCCTTTTCAGTTAATTGCTGACAGCCACCAAAGATACATCTCTTGTGTGGGAGGTATGATGGACCTGTACTCCAAGGCAAAATAGGAAACAGCCTCCTTGGAGCCTTTGCACAGAATTTAAGCACCGTCAGCTTGATAATGCAGAAGCAAATTATGTTTCATTGTAGAAGGAATTTTCGGGCTCCTTCACCTTACTCAGCACATGATCCAAAAAGCAGTCAGTGCAACACATTCCTCTCCAAAAGGAACAGACATGATGTCCCAAAATCAGTCTTCCTGACCTGACAAACAGAACTATTCATCTCCAATAGCCAGGCTTTTTTTATCCCTTCTGCTCAAGTCATGAATCACAGGATGACTGTCTCAGTAAAAATATTTGTTCAAAGGTGGATCTTCTCTCCCTTTTATCTCCTATTTACCAAACTTAATTGCCTTTAAACAAGGGTTCATTTCTCTGTAGCTTGCCTCAAATGTTGCAATGAAGCTGGTAACAGGCACCTGTCACAGTAATTATAATCTGTTGACTTGTTCTCAAGGTAGGATCATGTAAAAAAGGAGGCATCCAAAGCTCTTCTAGCAGCAGAAGTCATATGCTGGGGCTGACAATTACTCTGACCTATATTCCTACATTTGCTTCAGCATCAATACTCCTCCCTAACCACTTGACCAGTTTCAGATTAAGAGCTGCAGAGCTAATCCAGGCAAGCATTTCACTGGGATGTTAAGTGCTGAAATACACACCAGTTTTAATCAGCATCTTCAGCCATCACAACCTTGGTGTCTCCTACCTCAAAAGGTAGGGAAAAGCCCTTAATGCAGGGTACACAACAGTAAAAAACAGCTTCTCATTTGCTCCTTAACTGACAGATATGTAAACCTTAAGTACTTTTATATAAACTGCATTAAAACAAAGAAGAAAAAGACAGAAGCCTCAATCCTCAATATAAGTAAAAACTAAAAGTTATACACTGTTTAAGTCCTCAACTTTGAGCCAGTTTGGCCTTCTCTTTCCAGCAGCAATTAAGTTCCCAGTTCTGAAGGTGATCCTACAAAAAGAAGTTACCCTGCAGGAAATGAGGGTCTAAGTGTTTAAAGGGCACCTGATACCCTATGGTAGTCACACCAACCTTTCACCCCCTCCCCAGCAAACTACACCTCACTTTACAGGTTGAGTTCTGGAGCATTCATTGTAAGTGTGACTACACATTTCAAGAGCTACCAGCACCACCAACCCACACCCGCATCTACTTTGGGGCAACTTGTTCACAGTCATTCCCTTCCAGGCTATGAAGGAATTTTTATCCTACTCAATGCATTTCAGACACTTCTGGACAATTATCTTCATTTTAACTTTTCCTGCCACACTGCGAAACGCTGAAATACTTTCCAAGTTTCAGTAGCAAGTGAACCTACTTTAAGTGCTGGTCCTTTAAGAGATCATTGGCACTTCGACACAATTTCTTTAAAACCAACTTTGCTTCAAGAACAAGGTGGCACATCAAATTTATAAGGCCGACCCAAGCAACAGCACATTTGGCATCTTAAAGCTATCAGAAGTCAAGTCTCATACCCTTTATACTGTCCAAAATCTGTTGCTAACCCTAAATTGAGGCACTCTCATTTCAAGCAGGAGGCTGGACCAGAGACCTCCAGCAGTCCCTTCCAACCAGAGCTTCTAGGACAACTGTCAGCACCTGGTCAGGACCAAGACATTCAAAGCCATAGCAGCACCTAAAGGTTTGGGCCCCAGGGCAATCAGGTTAACACACAAAACTGGTGGTGTCAAGCAAAAGGACTCTCCAGATGAGTTAGAGAACAACTCCTGCACCTCCCAGAGCACCTTGGAAGAAGAGTGGCTACTTCCCATGCCCTCACTTTTCTTTTTTTTTTTTTAACTACTTTTTAAAGATCTACTTACCCTGGAGGCTAACTTGCTATGCAGGATGGGTCGATGATGACTAAGACTTAACTCCTGGACCTTTTTCAGGCAGACAATGCATGCAAGAACACTGCAACTCCTCCTGCTTTAAATGCTCAAGAAAGAGATGTTCACCTAGTGCTGTCCAGGCAGAAGTCAGGCAGCTGTGGAGAAGGACTATGTACCCTCTCCCTCCTAGAAGCTCAGGAAAAGGAACAAAAAAGCTCACAGGTTTGAATTATTTCATGCTTGCCATAGGAAAACAGTAGTTAGTGAAACAAGCAGTAAAAAGCAATACTGAATCAGTCCAACCAAATCCAGCTCTGATAAAACAGAAGTTGCCTCAGCTTTTAAATCCATCTACGGCACATTCATAAGAAGACAGACAAAATTAAGTATTCATACATATATAAACATACAGGTATGTTTCATCTTGCGTCACGTGTATGTTACAAATACTCAGCAAGGTCCCTCTTCCAGCATTTGTTTTGCAATTCTGCTTATGTAATAAATAAACAGTGCGCTGAGCTATCCGAGACAACCCATCAAATCTGCAAGTTTAGAAAGTCAACACAGCAGCAGCAAATCATCACAAATGCTTGTTCACATCTGTTGAGCAGAACCAAGATCAGTTTGCAGAACACTCCATTTCACTCCCTCAAAGTTCATCAACAGCAGTAATATTAATTTTTGGTAATTCACACTCTTCTTTGAAGTGGCAGTTTTCCAGGATGTCCTTGTAATAGTTCTTGAGGTCCACGTAAGTAGAGATGGTCTCATTCGAGTGATGAAATGACATCAGTTTTTCATTCAACAGCATCTGAACTTGATACTCTTCTTCAGAGGTTTTCACTTGATCACAGTGGTAAAGCACAAATACCAGGTTGGCTGCGTAAGGCACAATCTGGCCGCTGCGAAATTTCCGATGCGTTTGTCTGACGTAATTGTTTGCCTTCAGAGGCTCATCATCTTTGAAGAAACCCATAAGGGCAAGCAGTGGCTGAAGGGTCTCTGCATGTCCAACTTGTACAATCAAAGGTGAAGAAATGGGTTTTGAACTAAAAAAAATTATAAAAAAGCACAAAGGATGAGCAAGAGCCTGTGCAAACAAACATACCAACACTGAACAGCAGTCAGGGCTTAAAGAAGTAGACTTTGAACTTGTTTTACTCCAATGCCCAATAAAAACCTGTTTGGGAATTTACAGATTTTTAAAGCATCCAAGCTTCCTAAATTTTGTCCCAGTTTAATGTATTGGCTCTTACATAATATGTATGAAGTTGTAGTAAGTGTAGCTAGGCTGCAGCTAGAGCCTAATGTAAATATGGCAAACAAGAGCAGGGAAGAGATTCATGGTGTGCATCTGTATCCTCAGTACATCTCTCCATCTCCCTATGAGAGCCCAGTAATTTCTGCTCTTCTCAGGCATGGGAAGATCCAGCGGCCATCCTACAGTTCATATACTGGGTTTGGATTAAATATCAGATTTTTAAATGGCATTGCCTCCCCACATCAGGAATTTGAGAGAAGGGCAGCAAATTTCCAAGGCAGCTGCAAGGCCTTCTTGACATAGGAACCAAGTCAAGCCCTTCCTTGGATGGGACAGAGTCCCCCCCCACCACCGTCAGCACATGGGGACGTCACAGTAGCTCATTTCTTTAACAGAGCCACTGCCAACACATATCGCCATTCCCCCATCGTGGGCTGCATTTGAAAAACTCAGACTTTTTTTAACCAAATAATTTTTTTCCTACATTTTTCACAGATTTGCTTTAGTTCAAATTTACAGCTGAAATAGGGCAGCTTTCCTCAGGATGCTGAATGGTGTTTAATAGAATTGATTGGAGTCAGTACATTTTTTTGTTATCTGTTAGATGCAAAAAGTACCTAAATGGCAAAGCATAATGGACAACTAAACGAGGTCATCCAGAATATAATCCACTTCATAAACACCAATGATTATTAGAACATGCCCCTTTCTTTAGCTACACTAAATACTTCAAATGACACGGATTTTTTTAGAAGCCTTTTTAATAAGCTTTTGCCTAAATTAATTCAATGTGCAGTGACAAGAAGCCCCCACTATCATAATTTTAGACCTGGAAATTTTGAAAGTTTTCAGCATTGTTTGCTAGATTCAAGGATCAAAAAAAATATTTATTACAGTGATTGGAAAATAGTAACAATTAGAAAACAGTGACAATTCAGTTAAGTCTAAGTACAAACTTACGAGCATATTAAGAAACTAGAGTAAACCCCTACCACCCTCTGACCTAACTACAACTACACAATTGCCTGCACAAGCAAACAAATTACTAATTCTACACAAACTGCTTCCCTTCCTGGCACACCACCACCCGTGCGGGACTTTAAGGAGGGTTTCTTGCTTACCTCTATGACCACCAACGTTTTTAACTGTGTGTTGTACTACAAAACTTCATAGGAAAATACTGTCTTTTTCCTATAGTAGAGTTTTCAGCTGTTTGAAAGGTACTTCGGCATTTACAAAAGCTTAGACTAAACAGAGCAATCAGTCACTAAAAAAAACATTTGTCCCTCCACAAATGTTTTAGCCCAAATTATAAGCTATTACTAATTCTGGAGAACACCAGCTAGTCAAAAATAAGATTCTACTCCCTCAGCACACAGGCCAGCAGCAAATTAAACTCCTGATTCATGCCACAAAGTCTAAAATGAAGGTAATTTGCACAACAAAAGGTTACACACAGTTCAATCAAGAGCTGGCTTGCTCCACCAGGAAACATCAGCCAAGATGAAAATCCGCCCCTTGCTCCAGAGAAGGATGATAGCTTTTTGGGACTACATCCAAGTGGCACTCAGAAGCCCAGGTTACTTGGTTGAGCAAATGTAAAGCCACGTTTAGCTCTCGTGAGACAAGAGGTGGAGTGCTGGCAACATTCCAGTTGCCAATAAAGTCCTCCCCCAGATTAGACACATCTCGATTGGCCTGAAAAGAAGGCGTTCTCTCTGGTCCTACCAAGTCTGAAACAACCGAAAAATGGCTGACTAGGAGACTTACGTGATCAAAGTTCAAATTTACAGACAAGCAGGAATTCAGTACAGGCACAGGCAATACATCACTTAAACTAGATCAGAAACCTGCCCCTGTTTCCTGTTCAAAAGCAGCATTAAAACCACAGAAAGGTGCTGTATGGAGGATGTTACATACATGTTTCCATCCATGCCTTTGCTGCACCAAGAGGTGTACATTGACTACAGCCCCTCTTCCAGATCCTTCAAATAATCAGAGGCTGTGCCAACATTACGCCCCGTTATTTACGATTCCTTCCCTCATACTAAAATGGTAAAGCTTCTGAATCATTCCTCTCTTTCCTTCTCCCTTCATTCTTGGTTCCCTCCTTTTACTCATTTGACTAGTTTGTTTACATCCTCTCCCTCCTCACACACCTACAGGGAAGGATTTTTAGGACACATTCACATCCCTCCTGTAAGTCAAACAATAGTATCAGCACCAAAACCCTCAGCCTTATAGATGATAGAAGACTGGTCCTCCAACCTGCTGCCATTTCCAGCTTGGACATCTCCTGGGCCAGATGTGGCTTCTACATAATGTAGGACCCCTCAGTGAATCTTATTAAATCCATGTACATTTCTAGTACTCACAACATCCTGCAGCAGAGAGTTGCACAGCTTCAAACAGAGCTCTTTATTTTTTCTATTTGTCAATGCTATGTCCTGTTTAATGCTTTCTACTTACAACATGACAATAATACTCTTTCCAAGTTGAGAAGTCCTACCTTAGTCGTTTCAGTTTTTCCAAATGAGCTACATCCTTTTAGATCAGCGTACTAGAAATGTACAATATTCAACAGTAAGCTACACCAGAAATCTATGCTGCACCCAGGATGCTCTGTGCTCTTAAACTGGGACATCTAACACCTTTTCTAGTTCGCTTACAGAAGTTCAAGATACTTCCAGCCAACCCTAATGACCTCAAAACTCAACTCTGAGCAGCAAGTTATCCCAGATTCTACCTGACAGCTGATAAGATCATTTTTACCATGTGGATTACTTCACAGATCTGCAATTTTTAAGCAGAGTAGTCTCACAAGGTCCTTTTATGATCCTCCAGTAGAAACAATTTATCTTGTTTGCCTTGAATAAAAGTGCTGCATTTGCAATGCCACTTAACTTCTCACCTCTTTTTCCCCAGGCATTTACAACATGCTCAGAAGACAAAATCCTCACACACGTATCTCCCCTACAGACCTGCCTCTGCTGGGGGAAAAAAAACAAACAAAAAACTACCCAAACTCAACAAAACCAAACAATCAGCTAGTCATACCCTCCATTTCTCCTCTTTTTATTCATTTTTTTACCACCCACGTAAGGACCTTCTCCCTCAGCCTCAGCTGCTTGATTTGTTTTGACAAGAAAAGCTGTTGAAAGATGCTTGGAAATCACAACTGTCTCCCAGATTCCCCCTATTTGTATGCTTGGGGAGCCTTCCCAAAAGCTCCAAGAGGTATGTTTGAGTAAGAGAGCCATATTGATCCTACTCTGGTATGTCATACTCACCAATGCGAGTCTCAATTCTTATTTCTACTCAACTTGTCTTTAATACTGATTCTCTCCTAGAGATGTTTTGTTGTGATGTTTTGTGTTTTCGTTTTCCCTTTATTAAAGTCACCACACCTGCCAGACCCCACAAGCTTCTTGGCCAAAACGAAGAAGCACTGGCTGATATGTCAGCTCTTTGATTCAAGTTCTTTCAGCACCCCTGGGAGAGAATCACCCAGCTCTAGCAACTCTTAGCACATTTTTGCTTCACCCCATCTGCACACCCTTAAACACACCCCTGCTTCCAAACACGGTGGTCTGTATTTCACAGTTTACTAAGCAAGGAAGCTGGTAATGTAGACATGCTGCTGGAGTGTCCAAAACAAGTGCTAGAGGCATTACTCACTCCACAGGGGGTGGATTTCACACACCCATCCCACCCCTCAAAAAAATGGTTTCAGAGATCTTAAGAAAAGCAAAATGAACCAGAAGGTAACATTGTGGGTATCAAGGCAGGCTTTAGGCACCATTTGGTTTTACTCCCCAGCTGATCCTAGCAGAAATTTTGAAATGGAACTAAAAAAAAAAAAAAATCACAAGAAATATGGTTACCTTCATTAAAAGAATACCAAACAGCAAGACATACATTTCCAGTTTTGGAAATAAATCCTAGCACAGACATACACACCCAGAGCAAGCAAAGAAAGTCTCATGAAGACAAAACACGGCACTCTCACTGTAACTTGGGTTTATTTCACCTGCTTTAGCCCCTTAAAATTCTCATGCTGACAGGCCAAACAACACAAACCTATCCCACCATGTTAAATGGGGATTAAAACTGTTTCCTTATACGACAGAATCCCTAGTTTTCAATAGCCTCTAAGAAAGTACACACGGTTTCTCACCAGTGCTGGATATTTGATTTCTAAGACTACTCAAGCACTCCCTGTTCAGTCTCAGGGGTCATGACTCCAGATGAAGGTTTATATCATCTATTAACAACAATAAAAGTCACCATCAAGGTTAAAACAGCAACAGCAATATTTTTAATTATGGGGAAACCACAGAAGATTACCTCTTCAGAGCATGTACACAGGCAAAGGTTACTACTGCACTACACGCCTGATAAAGACAGGAGCGTAAAGCACAACCAACACAACACTGATAAATTCAGAACAGTAGCACAGGCTAATAAAATATTAAACCGAAGGCATGGAGTTTCCATACTTAATCTTCTTTATGATCAATTAATGACTCAGCATCATCTGAAAGCATCAAAGTTCTCAAGATTGTACTCTAGCAGCTGATGATATTTCTGTTCACTTTTTTCCTCCTTTTTACTTAATAGCAAATGATTTGGGAAAGCAAGGATAAAAAAAAAAATCTCATTTCTACCTTTAAAGGGAGATGAAAAGACTACACATAAAACCTTCCTATAAAGCATCAAGAGCTTGTCTGACCCCAGTTGCTGGCAATCTGTTTCATATTGATTTTATGGGTCAAAAGTGGCTGTCACTCAGCAGGACACAAGCAGGGTTCATTGAAGAGATGTGTCAACTTCAGCTACTGAACCACCCATGCTGTAACCTAAGTAAGTCTGATCACAGCTGCAAATGAAGAAGATACTGAACAATTTGTGAGCACACCGCCAAAAGCCAAGTTTCACCATGGAAGAAAGGTACCACGGAGAAGCACAAACATCAGACTTATTCAGGCAAATTCTAGTTGTTCTTAATCCCAGCAGATTCAGGTTTAACCATGAAACTTTGGCATCAGTTCAGCCATCCTTAACAGTAGATCATTCCTGCTCTTCCTTGGACTACTGATATGTAACTTCAAATATGAAGGAAGTGAGCTTTTTTTTTAACCAAAGTTTATTTCTTAAGCACCAATGTGACTTTCAGCTAAAGATAACCCAAACCTCTATTTTCAGCTACAGGATGAATTCTCTATCCTTCACACCTCCCTCTGATTTATAACTGAAAAAAAAAAACAACCAGCTAACTGAACTCTAAATCTACAAGGAACCAGCAGAGGGAATGTGGTGGCTGTGATGGGACTATTGGGCAGCAGAAATACTTAACAGTGGCGTTGCTCAAAGTATCAGTGGGAAGAAAAAAATTAAAAATAATAATAAAAAATTGTCAAACAGTATTAAGGCCTCAGGTGTCAAAGCTTCCACCTTGCATAGCAGGACAGAAGACGGCTGTGCTTATTCCAGAATCACCAACACAACAAAATGCTGCCACAAATACCAACAAGTTGAAGCTTTTCTCCTTCCAACCACATGAGCTCACTCATGGCAAAGGTAAACCTGAAAAGCTGACAAGACTAGGCAAAACTAATTTAAAACCCCAACTAAAAGGCAACAGCTCTCATCTACTCCCACAAGAGTTAATCACCCGAAGCTAACTAGGATTTCCTGCATTTCACCTCAGAGCTTCTGCAGTTTCAAAGGGTCCTTTCCAAGTGATCCCACCTCTCACGTTCTCAAAGACCTCAGAGATGAAATGCTGTGCTGCAGCAGCATCATGCCAACACTAAATCTTGAAACATCACAATGAGACAAAACCAAACAAAGAGGGTCATGCCACATGTCAAACCCTTTCTGCCCCAGGTGAATACCTGTTAGATCAGTCCACTTGTGGGTTAGTTGCCTAGGTACTGCTTTGCTTGGTGGTTTGTTTTTTTTTAATTCCTTAGATAAAGGAATATGACTCTATAAAAGCTGCTGAGATATCTCTTCAGAGAAATCCTGAGCAAGCAAGTATTAGGTAATTAATGTGAGATTAAGTATGTTCTGGGACATTTGACAGGAACAAGCAATACCTTAAATATGTAGTTCTAGGCAGAGAGATGAAGAGACATTTCCAGACTAGGTCACCTGGACTATGCAGTTAACAGAGAAGTCAGCAAATACGAACACACTTAAAGGCAGGCACAGAGATGCTGCTGAACATGCTACAAGGACCTACAGAGAATTTCACATCTCTGCCTGGTTTCCCCAAAAGCACACTTTATGTTAGAAGCCCCATCTTTAACAGATGAAGCAATCAAAACTAACCATACACTGTGATGCAAAGCTGCTGCTCGAGATATTCACAGTTCATTAGTGGAAGTCATCCCTTTCCTCCAATTTTCTAGGAATGAAGTCAAGACCTGCCTATTTTTCAGGAGTGCTACTGTAATCTATGTGGTCAACTGAACTGTACAGCTGGCAAGTTATCCTTCAAATGCATGAACATCTTATTACAGGGATCAGTTTACCCACCACACACAGTATCTGTTTTCCCCTCTGAACAGATACACTGAAATCAAGCAATATTTTTTTTTCTAAGTTATATATATCTACATAATTAGCAGATGAGGTGAAAAGCACCTAGTCCAGCAGCTTTCATCACAGGCGCTCCCCAGCACCCCAAACAGCCATGGTGGGGACAGCCCTGAAAAATGTACATGGAGCCACCCAAACCTCCATGCACTCTGGGAAAGGGACCCTCTGGGAAGCACAGAGCCAACAGCTCTGCAAGAGCTGTTTCATACCTCAAAGCCCACCCACATGCTCACCAGGCTACAAACTTCCCTGCATTTCAAATAATATACATTACACACCTGCAGGTTGTAGCCCTGGTTCTTCTCTGGAGCTGCTCTGCTACTGGATGGGTGATCAAACACACTGGTTTACAGCTCCCACTGAGGGATGCAGGACATCTGGAACATTCCAGTGCACCCAGAGAACCATGGACCTACACTGTGCAAATGGGGGATCCCAGAAGCAACCAAGACATTTTAATAAAATAAATGACCTAATATTTTATATCTGAGCAAAAGGGGTTTTTTAAATCCAATTGCATCACTTCTACTGCATACGTGGAAGCTTTTTGCTCTGTTCCTTTTGCACATACTATAAAAAGGTCATTTTGAACAGTTAATTGTTTTTATATCAATTCTTTTGTGCAGAGTCATAGGTTGGAAAGGAGCAATTAGGGCGCAGTAGTAAATGACTACAGAAAGGTTATCAATTGTGTTGGGAACTGACCTGCAAAGAAGGCAGCAAATTACGTGAAACAATAAAAGCTACCAATAAATTGGCAAATTAATCTGTTTACCTTACGGCTTAGCCTGGTATAGCTACAAAAATCACCTTCATTTGACCCTGAACAACATTCAAATTCAAGTAAGTCTTTGTTTTAAATACCTTGAAGCTGCTTAACTCTGAGGAAGCCACCAAATACTTTGCAATGTGCATGTGCAGCTAGGTTAGCATTTTCAATCATTACCCACATACTTTACACATTGAGATGGCTCCGCAAAGCATACCTCCAAGTTTCCAGAGCCTTACAGTAATCCATTTGAGCAGTACAAGTAGTAACGGGTATTTCATATTCTCTTTCACAGGCAAAAAGGGCAGATCTGTTAAATATTTGAAGCTAAAAGAGTATGGAACAGCTTTAATGAATAGCTGATATCCTTACAGTATACCACAATCAGTTTTCAAATCTACCCCATCCAAGTCTGTAGCTATTAAGGTGTTTCTTGGCTTCTGTTTTGTTTCAGGGTTTTTTGTGTGCATTTGTTGGTTTTGGTTTGTTGTGTGG
The DNA here is from genome assembly GCA_027560015.1 of Chloroceryle amazona. Classification (NCBI taxonomy): domain Eukaryota; kingdom Metazoa; phylum Chordata; class Aves; order Coraciiformes; family Cerylidae; genus Chloroceryle; species Chloroceryle amazona. The sequence goes on from JANHFX010028870.1 coordinate 28,879, forward strand.
TTTTTTTTTGTTTGTTTTGTTTGGGTTTTTTTTAATATAGAATTAGGAGCTTTGTATTGCATTAACCACCAAAATACATGGATTGTCTATCAACACAGCTCCTGTTGGCAGAACAGCACCCCCAGATCACAGATGCACGGTTTACCTGGGCATCGTGCACAAACCTGAGAAGCAATGCACACCTTCATCCCCTCTGTGTACAGAGTTCCTACCAATGCAAACCCTCCACTGCAGTAATACAGGCTTCCTCCTGCAATCACAGCATTTCCCCTTTCTCCTCCCACGGTCAGTGTGCCAGGTCTCCCAGGAAAGCAGTGGAGCTGAGCTGGCAGTCCTTGCAGTCCCGTGCAGCACAGAGACCAGATACACCTCCTGAGGAGGGAGAGAAGCCCAGCAAGTCTGAAGTTGTTCCTACCTTCAGCACCGTGTTAGGAGGAAACAAATTTTGGTCACTAGCTCCAGCCCATATATCAACCACTAACAACTCAGTGCTTCATCTGAGGTAACATGGTACTCATGTCACAACAATGCTCTGAGGGCTGGAACCCCTCTACTCTGAGGGCAGGCTGAGAGAATCAGGCTTGTTCAGCCTGGAGAAGAGAAGGCTCTGGGAGACCTTACTGCAGCCTCTAAGAAAGATAGGCACAGACTTTTCAGCACAGCCTGGTGCAACAGGACAAGAGGTGACGGTTTACAGGTAAAAGAAAGAAGATTTAGACTAGAGAAGGAAGAAATTTTTGATGCGAGATCCTGTCCCAGTTGCTCAGAGAAGTGGTCCATCCCTGGAACCATTCCAGGTCAGGTGGGTTGGGGCTCTGAGCAACCTGCTCTAGTTGAAGATGTCCCTGCTCATTGCAGGGGGTTGGACTAGATGAGCTTTAAAAGGTCCCTTCCAACCTAAACCGTTCTATGATTGCTCCTCTACATGCAGATGTTGCAGAGCCTCTAAATATCACAGCTTTGGGAACCTGGACACTTTCTAGCTGTTGAAAATTGAACATTTTCTAACTTTAAACAAATGCTGACTAGTAAGAACAACCTTTCAAGGATTCTTCCATAGTAGCACAACTGCAAGAGAACACACACACATCACAGCCTGGCAGTTTTACAAAACCAGCGAGGAGCAAGGACAGCTTCATTAAGGCCTAAGCTCCAGTGGTGAGGAAATCCAACTCTTCAGTGAAGAGCATTTCCTCATTAGCTGCTTTGCCACATCGCCGAATAGCCCAACTCTGTATTTTCCATCTGTTGCATTTTTCCCCAAGTCTTCTTGCTATTCTTATGCCTTCACAAAACTGAAATGCTTTCTGGAACAGGACAGCTGCCCAGGTATGCCATTTCGGTACAACAAATCGCCTGGTTTAATTTTATATTCAGCTCTGGTGATACAGTTTTTCCATTTCCAAGGGAGAGAATATCCTAGCCCCTAACCTGTCCCTTTAAGTGTGACCATGACATTTCGTTACAGACCGGTGGGAAGATACAAAGGAATGTAGTCCTGAAATTGGAGGACTTGTGGCCCACTGCGCCTGTGGCGAGTTCTCAAGTAGACGCCTTCTACCAAAGAATTAACCTTTATTAGACATTTATACTTCCTTGCTACTGAGGGTGCAGATGAATAGGGTCCATGCATAGGTAGGCTAACAGTAAGCAACCACTAATACAACTATTCATAAAATGAACATCAGACCCAAGTTCCTGAATAGATATTCAAGTACCTTCCCGCTGGCTCTCTGGGTGGTGACAGTTGACAAGGGCAAACAGAGTGAAAATCCCTTTCACAGCCTTCAAAACCCATCTTGCTTGTACAGCAAGACCTACACAGAGACTACTGGTAGTTTAAAACAGGAACTTTACCGGAATTTGTACAATGAAAGAGACTAAAAATATCTGCAAATTGAAGGTGGGGCTAATTTGCAGTAGGTAATTATTACCTTCATCACTTTAAGGACAGTCTAATCAGCAGAAACTATTTTTCCCAGAAAGACCACAGTGAGCTTTAAGAAGGCAAGGAAGTTCAGTGAGCAATCAGATCACAAGGTCAAGAATCGCTTCACGGAAGAAACAGGGCTGCAATAAAAGCTGGGTTTCTCTCTTTAATTGAGCTGTAACTGGGAATGCAAATAGGACAAAGCTATTGAACATAAATACTTGAAGTACATCACAAAAATTGCAGTGTTGCCAACTCTGTTCTCCACTGGCAAGCCTGGACCAGAACAGATAATCTAGATCCCTCAGGTTCTTGCTGAAACAGAAATGTTCCAGTTTCTACTTCGGTATAGCCTGATCTAAGCTTTCCAGAAAGAAATGAGAATTTGGAGCAAAGATTATGCTCTGGAAGTAAATTCACTGTTCTTAATTTTTTTTAAAGCAAACAGCCAGTTACAAATCAATATTAAACATCATTAAATTGAAACAGCATTCCACTAGAAGATATTTTCTCATCACAAAGGCTCATTTTCTGTGTAATTAACGGCTGCAAAAGTACTGAACCTGTTGCCATGAAGTTGCACAGTACCACTGGGGGGGAATAAAAAGACACGCATGCACACTTTCCACTGTTATTAACATGGATTTTTTTTGTTGTTGTTTGGGTGGTTTTTTTTTCATTGTACTCTCCTATTACCATGGTATCTGATTTAAGTCTCTTTATGGGGAAAAACATTAGCGGCACCTCCACTCTTTAGATCACACAAGGCACAAGCTGCTCTAATACATCAGCAGCAGCAGATTTCCCCGCCTTCTTAAGTGTGCTGGGTTACCCAATTCAGACAGTACTGGAGTCTTCAGTGCATTACGACTGCCACCTCACGTCGTGGGATGGAGTGACACGCTCCTCCTGTGCCAAGCGATGCGCTTCAGAAGCTTTCAGTCCCCATTTAGGATGATGGGACTAAAGGGACCGCTCACCCGGCTCTGACTTTTGCAAGATTTTTAGGGTCCCGATCCTTCACACAGAGACACGTGCTCACTACCCACACTGCTCTGCGGTCACAATACAACGTGGGAACCTGAGACTGCAACCGAACACCCGCAGCCAAAGCTGAAAGCCAGAATGAAGTTATCTGGGTCCTTTCATGCTCTGCCTCTGATACCTTCTCTTTGCCAAGAAGCCTGCTCCACCTTGTAGTTAGCTGATCTATCACTCAATAACTCAGAAGTACAACTAAAGATTCTTTTTAACTACAGGGTTTTTAAAAATCATTATTATTAAACTTACTTATCAACTTACATACAGCTGAGACACAGCTTCAACTAATGCATATAATTCACGGACTGAAAGGCTGTCACTATTCAAAGTGTAAACAACACCAGAAGGGAACAAAACTGATCTCTGTCCTTACAGAAGTCAAGCTACATTTCAAAGTTAGATTTCAGATTTTAAATGGACAGAGGAGTATTAAGGGTCTTGCTTGCCTGTTTTACTGTCAACCTGAACTCCTGGTCTCCTTTTGCAAGATTCTTAAGGTCCTCATCCTTTATACGCACACAAACACACACACACTCACTACCTGCATTGCCTTACTCTCTTCATCCAGACAGACACACTACACAACAGAGGCACTGGCAGCAGCGTGCTCATCTGCTCACAGTTGGGTGTTAACACCCTGTGCCCAAATGTATTTTTCCTGTTGCTCTGAAGCAGGCTGAAGAAAGGATGCAGCGAAGAAGTTTATTTAAATCATAATGTTCTAGCATAACCATTGCTTTGACTCTACCCCTACCAAAGTATCACCAACACAAGCCTTAAACTTCCAGACACCAGAGTGACCATTTGACAGCACAATTTCTCAAGCCAGCTCAGCCGTAAAGGGGGCTTGGATCACAGTGTCCTTCAGCCCACCTTTCATTCACAGCAGCTCTTGCCCAAAGCCAAACTTACTTGGTTACAATCATTAGTCATAACCTCCCTTTAGATACAGGAAGCCATGTCCTGTATTAAACATGACCTCAACATTCCTGCATCACTCAGAGCTCCAGTGATCAGCTGGGTGCTCTCTGAGGAAAACAAGCCAACTGATTGAGAATTGCACTTCAACTGACTTAATGCACAGTTCTTCTGCCACAGTTAATGTCCACCTTGGATCCTCAGTCAGCAAACTCTTAGAGGAACAAACCTTCTTTCCCATCTTCTCTACTGTAAAATGTTTTTAATCAAGTTTATGCATCATTCCTCCAACCCAAAATGTGAAGTTCACTTCTAATTTCCATTTGTCAAATAAAGGGGGGGGGTGTCTTCCAATGGGTTGTGTAAAAAAATACATACAGCCAGCATCAAGCATCCATGACTCATTCTTCTTTCTGAAAAATTGAAGCCACTAATATCATCCTGCTGGGTAGGTAGATCTGCTTTGATATACTGACTACAGAAATAAGATCCCAAGGATGCTAGGAACAAAAGAACATCCATAACTAATGTTTACTTTCCAACAACTAAGCTGAATTTGCTGGCTGTAAGTTAAAGTTCCTTATAAATGGGTTTCTATCAAGTATTTAACAGCACAATATTTATACAATGTTAACAATTACATCCTTGATGTCATGGACATATGGTAAACAATCCCACGCTTATATGCCAAGATGTTAATTCACGTGGCTGATCATTAAATTAAGATTCCTCAGTTAGCATGAGGAAGATGCACACAGGTTCTAAATTAATTCTCATATGAGTGCACTGCATTTAAGCTTAAAGCAGCTCTCAAAACCAAGCAAACAAAAGATTGCCAGGACAGGAAAGCAAATGCAGGTAATTCTGTGACACAAACATCCCAACCTGTAACTGAAGCCTTTGTTTTCCCCACAGCCACAACAGATCCCAGTTTCGTTCCTAATTTATTTCTCCTTATCATACTGACTCACACCAGAGAAGATCAACACCAAAGCGATACTGAATCATGACTGCTGAGTGATACCAGCTCTCAGGAGTAAACAGTAACAAAAAAATAGGCCAGGCATCTCATCTCCGATTAAGGCAGTACCAGGATGGTTAGATCCATAACACTACAAAGGCGGCTTTGCAGACTCCACAACTCGGTGGATGGGGTACGATAGCTGTCATTATTCAATGACAGAGTGATTGTTGTCAAATTATGGCAACAGATGCAGACAAACCACTTTATCAGACCACCATCCTTTGAAGAAACCTGGTTAGTGTATCTTCAAGTCTACCAACAGTTACCTGTAAGGCCTAATATCTTCCTACAGCTACAGTGTTGTCCGCAAGCTACAGCTCTGCTGGAAAAGAATGGGGGAAGGGAAACTAAATATCCTAGACGGAGTTCCCAGACAGCCAGATGAACTACTGACTTTGGATTCATGAAATAAATTAAGGCATTTATGACAATTTCAGGACAGAAGTGACTTTTTCCCCATTCATACAGGGCACCAAGTGTATTGCCTTAAAAGTCTGCCTGTCTGTACTTAAAAGAAGGCTGGTTTGCTGCTACGGCTCCAGGCTCTTGGATCCTGCAATAGCCTGTTCTGGTCTAGAATAGCTAAGTGATTAGATTCCTGCAATTACTTTTTCATGATTACATTTCAACACCTTTAACCTGAACAAACTGTCAGATCAAACACATGCAGAAAGAAAGACTTCCATGCTAAAGTGCTTAAGTACACAAATAACGAACATTATCACGGGGATGCTTACAATCCACAAGCCTCTATTTTCCCCACAATTTTTTTTTTATCATGGACATTTTAAACAAAAACCTCATTGTTTTAACTCAATGGCCTTTTCTCAAACTGTGCAGGAAAAGAACACCATTATCAGACACAGCAGTCCCTTGAAGGCTGTCCCTCAAAGGCCTGTGTGGATCAGTAAGTTAAAAAATAGCAATACATTAGCTGCGCACAAGAGCATCATTGGAGGAATAAAAATATCCATATACACACTTTATAGTAATACCACTCTATTAAAAGATTTGTTGTCTCCATTAAAATTCTCCTAGCTCAAACTCTTCTAACATTGTTATGTTTGGAAATACTTAACTTCTGTTCACATTAAATCCAACCCAGGACTGACCACAGAAGGCCTGCAGCCGAAGCACAAACACCTTTGTATTTACCTTTTGCTCTCTTCCACTGCTTTGTCCAGTTGTTGGAAGATATCTTGAAATAAAATGCAGCTGGAGCGACTATTGATGTCATAGCCATATCCTCTCTTCCAGTATTGCTTCAGGTCATTCAGGTATTCCAGTACCTAAAGTTACAGAGTTCACAAGTTTTTATTATTACACTAAGGGAAAATAAACCCCCACAACCTGGAGCAGTGATGCTACCACACACTGCATGAAATCAACAATTCTTTGACACACAAAACAACAACCCCAAAACATCAAGGCTCCAGTTGAAACTGCTTCAGCATAAAACAAGGCACACCAGATCAGAACACAAAGCCACCGTATTCAGCATCTTGCCTCTGCCTAATAATCAGGCCTAGGGAAGAGAGGAGGCACACTACTCCAGGCTCCTGTAGTGTTCAGCCCAGAGCTTTGAGCACCAAGGTGGTTTTCTACAAATTTAATAGACTTCAGTGGTTTCTCCCCTACAGTAACTCAATCTCCCCTTTGAATGTAACAAGTTTCAGCCCTAATGGTACCCTGCAGCTTGGCTACACCCTGCGTTACAAACCCCAGTCTGTTGTGAACCTGCCTGCTGGTAGCTTCATTTGGTAGCCATCAGGCACTGCAAGCAGCACCCCAATCACCATCCACCACTTTTTTAGTGTTTCTGGTTTTGCCTGATGAAGGCCAAAGACCCTTAGCTTAGTTAATCATTCTTCAGATGGGAGCAATCCCAAACCTTTATCTGTGTTTTTTTCCTGCATTCTAGAAACATGCACACATCTCAAAGTGGGTTTTTTTTTATTCCTTCATTTAACTCTAGCTGAGCTGACATTTTCACAGATCTGTACCATTGAAATTTCACTTCAGTGGCACAGTGGATCTGAAAGATGGCCACCTCCTTTATGAATCTTCAATTTCTCATCCTGTACACATCACCTCGCAGCAAACGCCACCTGCCATGGTGCTGCTGTGTAATACACCCTGACAGCACCCTGCCCCATGAAGCCTCTCAAAACACCCTGTATCCCTAATATCCCCAGAATGCCAAATAATCTGGAAGCTTTCCAACCTCACTGCTAAATTACTTATAAATGTATTGAACAGCACAGGTCTCAGCAGCAGTTCTTGGTGATTCTGCTTCTCTGAGAGGAAAGCATTCAGTCCTGACTTGGTTGCCTACCCTTTATCCATCCATGTAGAAGGCTCTTCTCTTTGCTAGGGGTGGAGGGGCTTACTGGACATCAAAGGGTACATCAAGTACTTTTTTTCTGCAGAGAAGAGACTTGCTTCCCCTTAATCTAGATCTAAAAGACCTCATTTGACATCCTCTGGGATAAAGGCATTTTACTATATGATTATCATATACAAAACAAAGCTATCCAGAGTATTTCTGACATTACAGAAATAAAAACATAACATGAATTAAGAGCAATAAAAATCCCACAAATTTCATCAGGACAAATCACGACTGCACCAGTATTTAAGTCTGAATAAATAAGGGTGTTTCAGCCTCACTGCTTAATTAATTGGGAGTTCTTGGGACACAAAATAAGTGCATTGTTAGGTTGAAGAATAAGAGGCACACAATTTACTATTTGCACATTTTGAAGTTTTAACTGAACACTAAGGCATCTTTTGAGAGATCTCCCCCATGCAGCACATACCTTGGCATCTTCCTCACTGAAGAGTGAGCACCATGGGGAGGTCACATTTTTTATGGCCAACTCATAGGAGCAGGTGAGAAAAGCCACTTGAACAAGATCTGTAAAATATCCAACAAACAAGCAAAAGATAAACCACTGCTACACTCACATCCTTCCCAAGAAGGAAGGCAAGGTTGATTTCATCTACAGGGAAGATATTTTCAAATGTTTTCTTCTGACCACTGCCTAGCAAGTATTCCTTTCTGCAGCACCAATATGTTTACATCCTCACACCTTTAGAGATTGCATCTCCCATTTTTAAATGTTTAATTACCTATTCTGCATAACTACATGTCTTTGGAAGTTGTTTTCAGTCAGAGTGGGAGCCAGAGACGTGCAAAGCCATTCATTACCTGCATTCAGCTCCTCCACCGGCAAACACAAGGTGCTGGCAATCTTCTCCAGGACCTTTCCCATCTCCGGCCCCTCTTTGAAGGCATCCACTTGGCACATCGCCGCCTCGTTCTCTTCCACCAAGGCTACAAACTTGGCGCAGTGATCGAAAAACCGCATCAAGGAATCATTAACTTCAACCTCCACCTCTGAAAGCAAACGTGACCCTCAGGGACGCGGCCAGGGGAAGCGCCACCGGCCCCAGGGCTACCGGAGCCCGGCCACCCAGACACCCTCCCGGCGACAATCCCCCCACCACAGCGGTGTCCCTCCTAGGGATAGGGGACTGGCCTCACACCTTCCCTCAGCCCCAGATCAGCGGGCAAGGCGGGGGGCTCCCTCGGGAAAGAGGGGGG
>JANHFX010028871.1:0-41182 GCA_027560015.1 Chloroceryle amazona
GGAGGGTGCGGCTGGCGTGCCGGCGGGGAGGGGGTGGGCGGGGGGGCGGGGGAGCCGGGGGGCTTGCCGCCGCCCGCCCGGCGCCCAACCGGCGCTTCCGCTCGACCCGCTTCCGAGCCGGGCCGGGCCGAGCCGAGCCGGGTCGTGCTGGTTGCGGGGGCCGGAGCGTGGGACCCGCCCAGTGCCGCTGCGTCCGGATGCCGGGATCGCCCCTTCGGCTGCCGGGATCGCCCCTTCCCCTGCCCGCGCCGCACAAAGGGGACCCGCCGCTTCCGCCTTTGTTCGGCCGAGAGGCGCCCGGGAGGGGAGGGGAAGCGAACTGGGCGCTGCTCCCCCCCCGAAGAGTATTCCTCCGGCGCTGGCAGACGCGGGGTAACACGGCTGAAGTTAATTTGGGGCGGTGATGAAAAGCCCTGTTCACCTGGGCCAGGTGCTGCTCGGCACCCATCAAGTCAGTCTGCAGGCAGCGCTTCAGCTCCTGTTTATGCCTCAGGAGCTGGCTGGTGACTCCCGTTCAATTAAGGGGGTGGGGGTTTTTTTTGGATTGCAGAGGGTAGATGGGATCGCCAAGACTGGTTTCTTAGCATCGTGTACTTGGCAGCCCCCAGGAACTAGTGAAAAATGAACTTCAGATACATCTTCATGCCGTTGTCAGTGGTAGTTTCCGGATTTTCTTCCAAAGGTTGCACTCATTTGCCTGTTGATCTTACATACACATCCAGGTGCTCAGTGATCACTTTGAAAAGCACAGTTTTTGCCCTAGTATTCCATTGCTCAGCCTGCAAACCTTCTCCAACCGTCCTGATTTCAGGTCGGTTCAGGTACTTGAGTCAATGCACAGAGCCCTGACACACCAGTTAAAGTAGTAGAAGGACAATTTCTGACGTTTGCCTCTCTCTTAGAAGACTGCTAGACTTACAAATGGTCTTGTTGGAGGCCTTTTCTTGAAGGGCAGTTAGACTTCAGTCATCCGTGTAGAGGTGGAACAAGCAAGCTGACTCAAGCTGCAGGACTATCTACAAGTAACATTTCAAGAAGGCAGTAACAAAACTAGACTATCCCAGGGCTGCTAAGGGCAGACATAAATCAGACAGCTCCTTGACCAAGCAGTGTCCCTTGAAAACTCTTTCCCCTGATGCTCATTAAGCCCCAGCAGTTAAAAGATCCCACCTGGGAGTCCTCAATGTTTGCCCAGAGCTCTGCTTTCCGTGGTGCAAGGACCAGGGTAGCACAAGGCTGTTGGTGCTAAGCCAGCTCCTTAAGTTTGGACCAAGCTGCTTTGGTGTGCTCTTAAAAAACAGATGCTCTATCCCTTCCTCCAGCTATGGCCTAGAAGTTTTCTGTGAGGCCCATGAGGTGCCTATTGCAAGGCAGGGGTGTTTGAGGGAGGAGGGGAACCTGCAACGCTTGGGCTTTTCTGCATCATTAACAAGGACCCCTCTGCTTCCTACATGTGTTAGCATGGGCACGTTAGGAAGTGGGAAAGAAAGATACATGCTTTAAAAACAACTTTCAAAAGCTTCCGAAACCCAAAACTTTAAAAGCCCACCTATTGATCATACCTATTTTCCTCGATCCATATCCTCACAAGACCAAGAGTATTGCTCTAATCAGTAGGCTTACTCAGAAACAGATGATGCTGCTTAACATTGTGTTAATTAACATGAGTTCTCAAGGTCCTGGTCTAATGCAGCACAGCACGGTGGAGATGAGCTCTGCCCACCTTAAACAACGGGTCGTTATTGTTCACACCATTTGAATCTGCCATTAACAGAAGTTTCCATCTCACAGCTGCTTCTAAACCTAAGGCCTGCTTGCATTCAGAGAGCATTTCAGTTGTGTTTTGGCATTGCACCTGCTAGTCACAAAGTCACCTGTAACTGAGTAAGAGCAACCGAGAACAAAGCAGCTCCTTCCCCTCTGTTTAGCTCCAGAGGCCTGGCTGCAGAGTGTTTGGGGTTGGGATTTGTCCTGCTTGTGTGAACTTACATGTACTGATCAAAATACATTTCAAACTGCAGACTGCTGCCTGAACGACTGCAGCACTGTGGCTGAGTTAGCCACAGCAACTCAAGCACTGACCATGGAGCTTTCCTCCCTGCCTCTGTATCTGTAGGATGTGGTTAACTCTTGAGTCTCTCCAATCTACTGATGAGGAGGTGGGAACTGAGGTCAGCACTAGCCCACTTTAACAGGCCAAGCTGTAACCTGCCAAGGTGGGACTGAGATGGCTGGAGCAAAGCATCACTGTAGTTATCACAGCTGGATCATCCTGTGCCTTATCCATCCAACAAAGTTCACTGAGCAGTTTTTCACAAAAAAAAAAAGCTGAGTTCTCCATTCCCATCCCTCCTGTACATCCAGCTGCTCACACAAACACAATGGTGAAGGACACTTGGGTCTTGTGTTTGTGCACTGGGCAGTATTTTTTTATTGTTTTAGTTTAATAATAAGCTCTGTAGGAAATGTGTGAGCAGCATGTTAGTGGGGGCTGTAAATGCTGCAGGTATCTAGGAGTGCTGGGAACAATGTTTACTCACTATTGTTCAAAGCAGGGGACTGATGACAAAGGCAAGGTCAGAGAGTTGCGCTGACCCATTCTTCTGGTGCTCAAATGCCCCAAGAAACAAGCCAGAGAAAGCCCCTTCTCAGCTCCCTGAAGGTCTCAGCACTCCCTCCAAGGACTCACCGTTGCCTTCCGTCAGTCACTGCACACTCCCCATCACCTCAAACTTGTCTATATTTAGGATGCAGCACAAGGCCTTTGTTTTGTTCCTGTTTTTCTCTCCTATCACCTTGGGCTTTACTGAGGAGGTTGTTACCATTGTCTTCACGCCCCGGTTTCTGCCAGTGTGTGGAGGTACCCCCAGCTGAAACGGGGGAACGCAAAGGTGCGAGGCCATGACTACATCATCTGATATCCTGCCTCAACCCAAGCAAGCAGAGAAACAAAGACGCGTCGGCTCCTGTTCCCTACCAAGAGAACATGGGCCCATTAAAGCTGAGCCAGACAGATACCAGTTCTTTAATTAGGCTTGTCCTTTAAGTGCCTCAGGAAAATTATTATAAGAAATACCATACGATTGCCCAAGAACAAACAAGATATGCTTTTAAACACCCTTTATTACTAACATTGCATAAGCATTCCAACAATCAAATCTAACAGTTTGTTATCACAGTCGCAATGCCTTTGGCTTGGTAGCAGCAAGATGAATAGCATGTCATATCTGTTCTCAGCAAATAGCTGCCTGCCTTTGTAAACAAAACCATCAAGACCGATTCTCCTTACACATCTGCAAATTGCATCCATTGCTTATGTGTCTGGAGGCATGTTTAGTGGGTGCCAGGGGGATGTTACCCTCAATCAGTTCTGTAGGTTACCGACATCATAATATTGTCAAGGAGCAGGTACCTTGGGAACTATGGCTTGAATTCACCAATGTCTCCTCCAGCCCCCCGATGAGAAACATGCTTATCATCTAGTTTGCAAACATTCAAACCTCACATCTAAATGGCACCCTGAGAATGATTGCTTGATTGCTCCAATAAACAGGAATGATGCAACCTTATAGCAAGTGATTCTACACTTATTTCAGTCCTAAACCTGTTACAGGTCATAAGAAACTTTTAGTTACATCTCTGAACATCCCACTTGCTTTCTGTGTGCGTACCTTTCATTGCAAAACACCTTTCCACCAGCAACAGGTAGTTTGTTGTGCTTGGGCACAGTTAAATCCGTGAGTGAGAAGGGTGTGTGCCATCCTGATGCTCAGCCCTGTGTCCTCATCCCAGCACCACCATTGTACTTACTGGCTGGCCAGGAGGAATTCAATTCCTTGTCTCAGTTTAACTGTATGTAATGTGATAATAATACTACTTACTTTGCAAAGAAGGAGAGTAAATTAGGTAATGTGTGCCCCATGTTTTAAGAATGTAGAATGAATTAGGAGCTTAATACCATAATTTCAGCCCCACTCCCCCACTTTGGCATTTCGTGTTTTCTGAATTTTATTTAATCTGCATAATACATGCAGAGGACAAAATTGATAGTCACTGTCATTTTTAAGAGGGAGAATTCCCTTTTATATGGCAAGATCTCTGACCATACCTCTTTGACAATAATGTAAAATATATTAAAATACTGATATTTAAAGTGCTGTAATTTTGTTGATTTCACTTAAAAAAGTAGGCCCATTTTTCATATAAATCATCTATCACGCTGATTTTGACATTTTATGTTAATGCTATGAGATAAAGTAACGTCATTCCAACAGAGAGCTCTCATTAGTTGCCAGTAACACAATACAGCCCTGTATAATTACAAATTTTGTGTGTGAGGAGAGCTGCCTTGTTCTCATTACGGGGACTAAAACCACAGAGCATCCCGTTTCTCGTTATTGTACCAGAGGAATGTAGGAACACACTCACGGCCACGGCACATAACAACAGGAACAGATAGAAAATGTGATGACACTGAACTGCAAAGCAAAATCTACCCATGGAAAAAGCCCCCACCCTGCTTCTGTGTCACCAACACCCTGCAGCTCTCTGGCTGTTACACGGCTCTCCAGCAGCAGGGCAGGTGGTTCTTTCCTTCAGCTAACCGAGCCAGCATGGGGAGCGATGCTATCAGGGGAGGATCAGATGCTATGGATCGGAAAGGGAGATGAGAAAGATCCAGCAGTTCCTATAACACCCAGTAAACACTACGGGAGAGTCACAACGGGAGTCATTTATTGCCTCTTGCACGGCTTTCTCCTTTAATTACCAGGAGCTAGAAAATTCATGATCAAGAGAGATAGGTCAATATTGCCAAGCATGACTGAGTCCTGCTCAAGCCAGCTGCGATGTGGTGTGGGTGTCCGAGTGTGAATCAAAGCAGAAACTGTGAGTTGGTAAAGCGTTAATCCAGACAGGGGTGTTTGTTTTTCTGGAAGAAAGGTTGCTGCAGCCCTTGCTAAAGATGTTTTTACTTATTCTTTTCTCAGAAAAGACGGTCAGCTTTACAAGGATCTTGGGAACAGTTAAGGAAAAGGAAGGAATATTAAAAGATGAGCATGAAGTGAGTTATATGTAGAAAAGAATAATTTGTTATTTAAACAACTGTGCTATATGAAAATAAAGATGAATTAATCATAATGTTTCTTTCTACTGCATTTGTGCCATTTTCCAAGTATGAGGACAGGCCGGTTATACTGAAATACTTCACAAAGTTACACACTAATGTGACAAGCAAAAATCTTAATCAAAGGCTGAGGAATGAGGGTAATGCACGAAACCTTCTATCGCCTTTATAGCTAGGTGCATTTTTTCCTCTCCTCTTCATCAAAGCACTCTGCTAGAAGGAACAGGAGCCACTTTCTCAAGAACTTCATCTGTGGGAAACGCTGCCCTGAACCAGCTCTTTCCCCCTCCTTTTTTTTTTCTCCAGTTTACATGAAGAGGAGTCCAGAAGGAGGATGGTTTTAAGTTGCATGAGGGGTTTCTCTTTCCCTTTGGCTAGAGCTGGCAGCAGCACTCACACCCTCCCTGTGCCCCAGCTGCCGCAGGATCCTACCAGGAGGCAGGGTGAGCTGCATTCATGTCCCTCTACGGTGAGGCATTCAGAGAGAAGTTATTTAAAGCAGTTTTTGCAGAATATGAAGCCACCCCACCTTCCATAGTTTGCTTCTGCTTTCTCGCATGGTTTCTCTACCAGGAACAGCTCAGCAGGCAGCACAACGTGGTCTGATTCATTGTCTAACCACAAATGTGCAATGCCACCCCGGTACTCACCTGCAGCGTTCCTCCACCGGAGCTGTGGCTGCGTTCCGGGCACTGCTTCCCCCCAAGCCCTGCACCAAATACTCTGGCAAGGGCAGATTAAAAAATAAAATAAAATAAAATAAAATATGAATCAAGCCATTTTACTGCTTTGGAGCTGCTCAGAAGGGGCTCGTCACCCCCCAGAGCTATCAGCTCTTGGTGCTGGGAGTTACATGGCTCATACTTATATAGTGTGTGTGGGTAGTGACTGTGTCCCTTTCTCTGCTGCTTAATCCAAGAGCTTCTTTTGACAGCTCATACATGAAAAGAGTTTGTTGTTTTTTGAAATGTAGTGGTAGAGGTTTTCTACTTTGGGCCAGAGTGTCGGTGGAGGCTCTCTGGGGATGTGTGCATTGGAAGTGACAAGCAGTGAATAACTGACGTGAGGCATAAGTAATATTTGTAGTCTGACTTTGGTATGTTATTCTTAAAAAAAATCCGGTCTGTAAATACAGTCTACAGTTGTTAGCTTGAAAGGAAGCGAAGGGGATGAGGGCAAATACAGAAGAGAGAAATTAAATGGAAAAAAAAAGGAGAAAAAGCAAGCAGAAATAAGCTAGTAAAGAGAAAATGGAGAGGGATTATTAAAAAGGAGGATATAGACATACAAATGGATCAAAGCTAATATTAAATTGCAAAAAAGCAGGAGAAAAAATGAAGATTAAGGAGTCGCAATGTAACAGATCAGGAAAAAAGTGAAGAACATGTTTGTAAACCTAGTCTGACTTCCTGTATGCAGTCAATACCAACTCCAGGTGCCAATGAAATAAAGGTGCTTTTGTAAAGCAAGTGCGTGTGTAAAGTCCCACCGATCGTGAGACGCTCTAGTTTGCAAGTTAAAAAGGATTCTGTGAAGTTACTTAAAATACAGAGCAGGCGCGGGTGGGGCGGTGGGTATGCGTAGTGTAGAAGCAATTTGGACGGTGATGAAGTCGCGCTGTAAAACAAATATTATGTTTAACCCCCATAGGAACAATGCAGTTATTTCAGCAAGAGATGAGTTATGCAAGGGGAAGGCATCTGAATGAACTTGTGGGGCGCTTTCAGTGACTCCAGTGAAGCTGACGACTCTATTTTCATTCAGACTTTTTGCTTTTTCTTTGTTAATTATCCGTAGACTAGAAATGGCAATGAGAGCAATAAGCTCTAAGGTGGTTTGTACTTTTGCTGTTTTCTTTATTCACACACCGCCCGTTATTTCCTTTGAAAGCAGGCACAGGTATAATCCAGCGGGGAACAAATCTTTAAAGTCATTGTAGTATTTTCCAAAAGGAAATCTTTTACATCAGAAAACCAGAAGAGAGAGATGAGGTTTCTTCCAGGATAGGTCAATGGCTGTCAAACTATCAGCTCCCACGTGGTGGTCTCATTATTCCCCTCAAACAGCACTTTTACATGGAAGAGCTGTCAGAGAAAACTTCAGTCAGTGCACTTTTTCAACATACTGAACGTAATAACAGGAAAAGTGTGCAAGTCAGCATGTTTAAATATCATAAATCATGGAAGAGACACATTGTCTATCCATGAGGAAAAAAAGACCCAACAAAAATACAGGATTTTAATATTGTATTACAGCAGTGGAGCATCAGCTGCCTCCTTTCTGTACTTGTCTGTTCAAGGTGTTAAACAGCATCCAAATGCTTGTGTTTCCACAGCCATAAACAGACACTACCTTTGAAAACATCCTTTCTGTGCTTCTATTCCTGGAACCGAATAAATACTTGTTATTTCCTATTTCACAGGGGAAAATGATGTGATAAAATGTGTAAATAGCGGGGAGATTTTGGCTAGAAGACTCTACACACAGCTGGGCATATAGTAACTTCAGTATATAATAAATTAACTAAAGAAGTGATAGGTTGCTTAGTTGATTGCTGTGTGAAGTAACGCAAATATTTATGTTACATCAGACAGATTTGTGGCAACGTCTTGTAGAATTATCTTTGAAAGGGTGTGCAAAATAACTATAGAAGAATTTTTAGTAAGGAAAAGTGTGTTTCTGCTACAGCGTTCCAGTAACATTACAGAAGTGGAGAGTACAACTTACAACAAAGATTTGGCCATAAAAATAAATATAAATAAATATTTCTTAAAATAAATCTATTTGAATTTATTTATTTATTCTTTCTTTTGCAGAATTCCTGGAATTACTCCTGAAGTCATTCCCAGCCGTTCAAGTGGGAGATGTTTTATTAAAGTTCCTATACACTGGGATATATCCTACTTTTCTCATCAACTATTTTTCACGAGCAACAAGGAGATTTTATGGGAATGAAATAATGGGATCTGTTGGTGTGTGTGAAGAAAGATTGGGTTCTTGCATTTTACATCCCATTAAAAAGAGTCCTACTACAATTCACAGCTGCAGCAATACCACTGTGCAATATTTGATGGCATATTGTCACAATCTATATATGGGACTTTACTTATAACTGTAATTCCTGGGTTTACAGTGCTTTTTGCAGATAACAAAGCACAACCTGAGCACAGAAGCATCCCTTTTGAAGGCTGCTTCAAACCTGATTTATGTTTAGTTCATGATTTCAGTGATAAACTTTAACAACCGCCCAAGCATTTCCCCGAATTTATATATATACCAGGTATATGTAATACTCATATATTTAAAAATCCATGCTGAACATTGTTAGTCCTCTGGGAATTATTTGTTTGTTGTCGATGCAGCGGATTTAAATTTAAGCATATGTTCAAGACATACATTCAACTTTAAATAGGTTCAATGCCCCACTAAGGAAAGTTTCTTCAGAGATATGTAAAATAGTTAAGAAGGCTGCAAACAGCTGATTTCAAGGAGCTTTGGGGGGATTTCACGTGCGAGCTTTGCAGGTGCCAAGCTCTCCCCCCTGCGCTGTGTGAGTTGCCGTGCAGGGGCATCGTGTTAGCAAAGGATTGCTTGGGGTTTGTACCCACAAAATGAAGGATGTGGGTAATAACATCTTACGTCCTTTGCTTTTTCATTCAATTTGAGGTTGATTTGTAGCAACACCTACTTTGTTTCACTGGAAGGAATTTAAATATACCAGGCAGGAAACATTGGTACAACTGCTGAGTGTATTGGTTTAGTCCCCGGTGGAGTTTTGAGAAGCACGAAGCACATAATGTTAGATTGGATAATAAGCAGGCCCCAAACATTTGTTGGTGCTTTAATAACTCCTTTTCTTGAGCAAAAAGGAATTAACATTCTAATAGTACTACAGTGTTTTGCGCCTTCACGTGGCTGCCTTGACACTCTATTAAAACAACACAAATCAAAACTGTTCTGTCAAGATATGGGTCTGAGTTACAAAGTGCAGGTACAGACCTCGTTGTGAACCAGATGCAGCTCTTGGTTAATAATCAGCAGTCTCTTGCCAGGCAGAAAACAGAGAAGAAGCTGGAAGTCATAAATATTTTTGGAAAAAAAAAATATTACTGTCCCTAAACTTTTTGTTTCTGTAACATTTTGTTTCTTTAGCTATAAGGCTAAAGAGATTTCTCTTAAAGAAATGAATCCAGGGCTACCTTGGCATATGACCTGAGTTTTTCTCAAAGGAAGGAATAGAACAACAATCTCTAGGAACACAGTTAATCAGATATAAACTGACTTTGCCTTCAAGGGATTCACGTTCTGTAATTACCAGCAAGGTTTTGAATGCTGAAAAGACCTTGCCAGCCAAACTGTTGGCGTTCTGCATTCCACCCAAAGCAGCACCTGGGTGTTGCAATATGGATGTAACAGTTCCTACCTTTTTACTCCTCTCCTCTAGAAACACTGTAGATACTTTGGTTTCCTCTTCCTTGTTTCCTCTTTCTTAAGAGTCCTCTGTTAAGAAAATCTGTAAGGAGATTCCCGCACTCCCCCAGGAGCAGAGCACATCCACGCTGGCAAATGTGTGTCCTCCAGCATCAGCTTGTACCAGCCCCTTGAAATCTGCAGTGGAACAAAGTGACACTACGGAGCCAGTTCCTGACCCCACTGGAAACCTTATCACTCTGGTAGTTCACGATGAAGGAAAATAATGAAAGGAGAAAAATAAAGTTTTCAGCCTCCATTCCTCTGGGGAGCAATTGGGAAGCTTGTACCTATGGTTAAGTCATGAGATGGCACCAAAACAACCCCCTCTCCCCCCTGAAAAATTGCAGTTACCATGGCAGGAAAATCAGGGAATGAGGAAAGTGCTCCTTTCTATATCTTTTCTTCCTGAAATTGCAAGTAATGATCTGTATAACAGCAGTAAATATACTCATCTTTTATTGTCTTTCAAAGCTTGAAGGAATATTTTTTCAGGAACTGCCATGTGAGCCCGAATCTCACTGACTTGTAGGTGCTTAAACTACTTTTGGAAGCAAGGCTGCATAATAGATTTTCTCCTTTGGGGATTAAAAAACCAGTTATTAGGAGGTATGAGTCTGCGTAACATGACAAATTCTGGAAATTTTACCATGAAACAAAAAATACATATTTATGAGATTAATTCACCTCTCATAACATACCATAATTCTTCTGGGAAATTACAAGAAATCTGAATTCCATACTGTTGTAAACAACCAGAAACTGCAATTACTGTGGAGCTAAATAAATTCTTCATGTATATGTTTGCTTCCAACATAATGGGCGGTATAGCTGGTTTGTGAGTAAACAGAAGTGATGCAGGTATGTATGATGAGTCGTACTTACAGCTAGATTAAAAAGATAATAAATGGCATTTGCTAATAATGCAGAAAAATATTCACTAAGAAGAATTCTTTTTTCTCATTTCTGGAGTGAGTGTATCGTATATTGATCACCATTAACACCAGTGTTAAATAATGTAAAAAACAGCAGGAAAAATCAGCATAGCAAAATGAAATCATACTTACATATTTCATTGGAAGCTCCTGTTTTAATAAACCAACTCTGGGAGTTAATGAATATACTTTCCTCTTATCTGAAGCGTTAACCTGATACTTGCTTTAGAAGTATTTGGGGGGAAATAACTCCGTGACAATAAAGCTGTTGCTAGGAGGCCTGGAGAAACCTAGACCAATTTGCCTTGGAGAAACAGATAATCAGTATCTTAGCGCTTTCTTTCTAATGTGCCCCTCATGCTTTTCCCTGAGAGCAGGAAAGCAGGGAGTGGAGAATAAATCTCCATTCGGATTGTTTACAGAGCATAATGAGGGCCTCAAGCGAAGAAACGCATCATTCACTTTATACCTGCGGCTGAACTGCAACGCATCCCATCAAACACCCACCCGACACCGTCCCAGATGCGTAACGAGAAGCCGTCACTCTAGATGAGCACACCCATACCCTGCAGACTGTATCATTCTTCAGAGGAAAGTTTAAACCAGTCCACCCTGGACTGTGGAGCAGTGGCCACACGTTTCAGTTCTCTCCTCTTCAACCCGGTTATTCTGTGTTATTCATGTAACTTCTTCTTCACTCCCAGCCTCCTTCTGGAGAAGGAGAACGGAATGTTTGACAGCATCCCCTCCTCCCTGCCCCATCAAAAACGTGCTTCCTTTGCTTTCATCTGTGATCTCTCAATAACTAAATTTTCCAAGAAGCTTCTCTGGGGCCTTCAGCAGCCCCTGGGCATCCCAGATTCCCACACTGTATCATTGGCTCATTGGTCCTTGTCTGTGGCCTGGCTTATTCTCATTCTCTTTCTCATCTCAGTACTTCCAACCCTCAAATCCAAGCCCTCTTTTTTTTCCCTCTGAGCATGTTGTCTCTATGTTGGTTCCTCCACTCCTTTCTCTTGCATCTGCAGTTGCTTCTCAAAATCAAGCAGCTCTAAAATGGAGCTTCCCTTGTTTCTTCCTAAAATACCTTCCCTCCCCTATTGCTTTATTTCTCTGCAACGTTGAAGCTCAGTATGAGCTTTGATCTTTTCCCTTTATTCTCACATTAAGACTTGCACTGATTTATAGGGTTTTTTGCTTATTCTGGAACATTTGAAGTAACAATCCTTTTTGGCAAGTGTGTGATAAAAAAAATCTGAGAGCAATCGACTCACAACTGGCATGAACCACTTCCTACTACTCTCCTGAACTGGCCTTGCTTTAACTTACACAATGTACAACATTTCAAATAAACTTTACCCAACACTCAGGTTCACTCACCAGAGTCCCCATATATTTTCCTCATAAAATTCAGACTTCCTTACTCTCATTTTTAAGACTCTTTGCAGCTTTTATCTGACAATATCTCATCTCTCCTCATGTTTCTCTCTACTCTCCTCATCTCTCTCTAGATACTGCTAAGATTTCCCTTCATCCGTCTTTTTCCTCATAATTTTCTTCCCTTTCCACGTGAGTTTATTTTTCTTTGCTTTTTTTTGGTTGGTTTTCTCTTTTCACCTCAATGCTCGAAGAATATAAGAAATCACTTTATAGCAGACTCAACTACCAAGAACCAGTACAAAACAAACGCGGTCAGATGTAAGCCTTTGACTTGTGTCTGATATTTACAGTGAAAAGGAAGGGAATAAAGTTACTCATTACATTTCAAAAGAAGAATATACATTGCTGTTTGTCCATTGCTGTACGAGGGACCACAAAGGGTTTCTGTGGGTGGTGTTGCCTGTGCTAAATTCCCTGCGCTAGAGCTCTATCAGTGAGACTTGAATTTCTCTGTTGCAACAATCATTTTCTTGAAGTCTTGATCCAGCAAAGCATTTAAAGACATATTTTTGCTCTGACTTGTGAGTGACCTGACTGTAGATACCAGAATTACACACCTTATGTACTTGCAATTAATCAGACGCATAATTATTTTACTGAATTTGTGTTTTAAGTTATCTTAATGCTTTCTTACATTCCTTTGACATTTGGCACATGAAAGAAATCATGTACAGAAACAGATATTTTGCAAGATGCTGGATTTAAGCAGATTTTTCAGGTTGTAAAATATTTTTATCTGAGACATTCACATTCTTTTCCAGACTGGGACATTAGTCTGCCGACTCTTATGGAAGCTCTCAGATAAAATAAAGAGCGTGTTAGAAAAATGCGCAATCTTCTACTAACACCTGAGGCTGAAAATGATTGCCATTTCTTCTCTACCTCACATAAAGGATGCTTTACCATAATGACATGTTTTAAAATGTATCCCTGTTAATGAGCACTGACTTCCTCAGTAATAAAGGTATGGATAGATGGGTATGGAAATGTAAAAACACATGCCATAAGGTATTTATTGCCAAAAAAAAAAAGGCTCGATGTTCTTTCCCAGCTACTACTCCAAGTTATTAGTATTAGTAATGGTGCAAATACTGCAAAGTCAAATTGCTTTGTGCCTGGAGCCAAATCAAAAAGGCCAAATGCATATAGAGAAGGAGAGAAAAAGGACATAATATTTATCTGGTACTAATAAATGGATATATCCTTAAAATACCAGGCAGCATAGGAGGAGTACATGGAATACTGAGTAGAAATGATATACACATAATACATTTTAAGCCTACAGAGGAAAGAAACTTATTTTTTTAATAGATAAGAGCAACTCTTTTTCACTCTTTGAAACATTTGCAAGTCAGGTTTTCCAATATTAATGAATAAAGCTTCAGATTTTGTCTGTGCAGAGAAATACCACTTCCTCAAGGAAGGGAAGTTTCATGACTGGCTCATACAGTAACTGTCCAACAAACTCACAGAGGAGCTGTGTGGATGCAGTTTAAACAGCTTGGCTCAGGCTCTTGGATTTTAACCATTTTTTTCCTCTCAGAAATTCCCCCTTTTTGGATATCTGCTTCTGACAAATGCCATCTTTATGTAGCTTCACTACTCCTTCCAGATATCCTTTTCCAGAAATTACTTCCTTAAAGCATCAGAAGCTCGCACTGTTCCAAAATACATATGACAGCAGGACAATAGTTCTCAAGGTCACTTCTCAGAATATTTCTATTGATCAGCATTAAAACCAGGTTCCCGTAGGACATCTGGCTGGTGAATGCCTGTTAGACTCTTGCACGCAGGTCCTTAGGGTTTAATCTGTTTTATGGAACAGCTCATGTATAAATGTAGATCTTTTTCCTCCAGGTATCCCAATGCTGCATTTAAATATTACATAATGCACGGGCTGGGAGCAAACAGGGGATTTTCTCACGCAGTGCACTGTCAAAGAAGAGCATAAAAAGCTGAGCTCTGCAATGCCCTGAGTGTGCTGGCTGGGAGTCAGCTCAGCTCCGCGCAGCCAAGATAGTGCCTTTGATCTGCGGGATCTGAGGTGCAGCCTCTTTGCCAGTCTGACCACTGTTGGGTATTTAGCAGGGAACTTTGGATTTAAGGTCTCATTTTCAGACATCCTGATCTGTGCTTGCTACCAGGTCAGGAGCAGCTTTGGGCACTGGTAGGGTCTAGTGTTGAGGGAAGGTGTTGACTTCTCACATGTGTGGGGAGGAGTGATGGTGTGTGCCCTCTGCCCTGTGCCAGGGGAGGTGTTTCAGGATGGTGCTCTGAGATCCACCTCCTGTGAGTAGGCTCCCTGGCCAAATCCCATCTGCCTAGAGATGCTCTTCTCCCAAATCAGTTGTGAAACCCTTTTCCACCTTGCTGTAGCAGTGGACAATATACTGCCTGGAATTCCCCAGTCTGAGCTGTGAGCAGACATTTCTGTGGTGACACTGTATTCAGGCTTTGGGGAGGCTGATGCTTCTGAAGAGGAGCTGTGTAGGAGTCCAAAGATTTTCTCCCTCTCCATCATGTGGGCAAAAAAATACAGTGCAGTTCACTTTCCAGTACAAGGGTTAAAAGCTGCCAACCCCATTTTCTGAGCTGGAGCCCCAGTTCCATCTTCTACACATGCAAGTGATGCTCATGCCCTCACATCTCGCTTAATTGAGGACTGAGTCATTCCCTCCTACATTCAAACCCATGTTTCCAACAGCTGCTGCACAGGAGCTTTTTGAGATTTTTGCTGGAATTTTCTTATATATACTATGGATTTCTTGTTAAATCCTGGTCACATTCCTTCCAAATCCTAACGTTCCCAGTTTCTACAGGCAGGACATGAATAGGTGTTCTCCCTGTTGTCAGTCATGCTGATGTTGTTCTCAAAAAGATGTTTCTGGCAGTTTTGAGTGGTTCGATTCCTTTAGACAAAGACACCAGCATCAGCCTGGTTCCCATGGCTACCCTCTCCTCACTTTCCTCAATACAGAGTTTTCAGCTGCTCTCATTAAAAAAAAAAAAAAAAATACAAATCCTTCCCTTATCTTTGGACACTGCAAGTTGAATTCCAGCTTCCTCCTGTTATTCACACAGGCAGTGAGAAACCCTAAAAAGAAACCTTAAAGAAACATGGGAGTGTGAAGACCCACTTCAACCGTTCCATGCAAGGCTACTGCTGTCACAAGCACATCACACGGTCCCAGGCGTAAATCTGTCATGCTCCATAAAATAAAACTCCAGGGGTTTTTTGGTCATTTTTTCCTGTTAGAGGATTGAGTGGATAATTCATTTTTCCAGATTCCTAGGCTGAGTTTGGCTAAATATGTTGGTACTTTCAAATCGAATAAGTAAAGGAGAACGTTTTGAACCAAAAAGAGTGCATTTTGTTCCCGGTTCTCACAAAGAAGACCAAGGCATGCCGAAATTCTAACATTTCATTTTCAATCAAGGCAACTTTAACAAATGCAGGGAATAGAAAATACAGAGGTAGCACTGAGAGCCATTCACAGAACAAAGTGGGAAATTTAGTTTCTGTTCCCCCTTCTTCAGGCAAGCAAAAGCCCACTTAGAGATTTTTGCCTTATTTCAGTAAGTCTTTAAGGACTTTGCAGTTAACTTAGCTTTAGCAGTTTTCTTCCTGCATCATACCTTACTCTCTAGTGGGGCAGTTAAAACAGTCTCCTGAAGTGTTCTTATACCAGGAGAAAACACCGAATTCAGGCTTTTCAGGTCCAGAAAGAATGTCCCAACCCATTAGCTGGTCAGTGAGGATTCCTTTAGCTCTCATTTCTAAACCCAGTCATACACATGGGCAATATTCACTTCAGTGTATGACTGACTGGCTTTAGGATGAAAAACCTTGTGTTGCTTTAATTCAAAAATCTGTTTTTAAAGCTCTAGACTTCCACCAGGTCATCAGGTAGAAAGTCAGAGGAGATCTGATTAATATCTCACAGCCATACATTAGCATGTCCTACAACACCTGATGGCTCCAAATACTCCATTTGGGTGTAACTTACACAGGAACAAGCCTATAGTGTCTGGGAGACTCACACTGATTTACCACTGTATACATTGCCTAAACTGCACAAAATGGTAGAAAGCAGAAAATCTTCTGGTGGCAGCTGGTTGAAAGACAAGAAGAAACTGTCATTTTTCAAAAAAAAAGAAAAAAGTAGCCCTTCTTTTGAACTGCTTTTGAACTTTTTAACTAGTAGCACTGTGTATAAAATGAAGTGCCTTGATTTTTTCTCAGAACTGATGTGAAACATTAACTGAGCTGAGGAAAACCAGCCAGATTTAGACACTAAAAATCAATTAGCTAACAGAAAAGATACTTAAATTCAACGATAACAGCAGATCTTTCTAAAGAAAAGATTTGGGTCAAATATGAGATGAAATTTCAGCCTTGTATAGGATTCCTGTATGACTTTCCAGCCTGTTCTTTGATAGGAGCCTGGATTAAATCAACCCTCAAAGTATTTTTTCCTGGAATGACACAGCCGTCTGCACCTCTGCTACACCAAGTGTCTGCTGTCATGGTAGTTTAGCTCACTGATCCCTTTGAAGGCTTGCTCTCCTCCCGACAGGAATGGTAGGGCTATCTAGTATCTGGATTTCCCCACATAACATCCCCTCGGCCCTCTGGAAGAGCTGCATGGTGGCATGTGAGGAATGTGTACATTTGCCTGGGATTTGTGGATAACAAAGAACCAAGCTGGAATAGTTTCTTCCTCACAGGTTTCCTGCTATGTGAGGATCAACTTTTCACCATGTGTGCAATGAGGCTGATGTTTCTGGAAGGCTTCAAATCTGCTGCATATGTGTGGTACAAGTGGTGTCTCTGCGCACAGTAAATACACAATCGGGGTTACTGTGGACCATCTGTGCAGCACACATGGGGAATCTGACACTTTCTGTCATCATTAGACATAATATTCGTGCAGTACTCTGCACAGGCTTAAATAACGGTCAGAGCAACTAATCCAAATATAATCAACCCGCAGCTATCCTCACTCCTTCCGAGGCTGGGCTCCTCTTCAGAAATCTCTTCTTCCCAAAGCTGAGAGTAAAGGTGGGTTTCATCTGACCACTTGACAAATCCACCTGACCAGAAAGAGCCATTTCTGGGCAATTCACCCCCTGCTTGGCAATACGTTCAAACAGGTCAGATGAACTGGATATATGCCCAGAGAGTCTTCACTCCCCAGACCTAATTGCTTAATTAACAGTTCCCTTCCAACCCCTGCTACCAGCGTCGTGAAATGACTGACTTGTCCCTGGGCAGAGCTAAAGGAAAACGAATGGATCAAGAAGCTCAAAGAGATGATGAGGCTGGTTTGTGCTCTTCAAACAGGGAAACTAAAGGTTGCGCCTTCTAACGATCAAATGCATCCTACATTATTTTGTAAACTTATGGGTAGACCCCAACTGTTGGTGATGCTGCTGTGTTCCCCCAAATTAACAGGATTTTATTTTTCTGGGGGATCTTTTGGCCAGCTGCCCAATGCACAGATCTAGACCTTGGTTTGAATATGAAAATTCTGCCAGGGGCTCTTACACGAGTGTTTAAACTGGGTGAACTGGAAATCACATTTCTCTCCTAAGCCAAGCATGCATTAATATTCAGCTGAAAACTTAACTGCTGTCCCAAAATGAACATTTATACTTTTCAAGTCATTAACATCCCTTGAATACCAATTGCAGGAAACATTTTAAATACGACATTTTTCTCAGAATTTTCAGGGCCGTGAGATGTAACTCAAAGTGAAGGTGCTTAGAATTTCCAGCAGATTAATGAACTCCACCTTATGCCAAACTATTCCAGAAGGTACTCATTGAGTACGCTTGGAAAAAGAAAATCTTTAATTCTCCAGAATTAAGCTTCTCAAAATCTTCTGGGTGCTGCGAGTTAAATTTTGTTACTTCTGAAGAAGAGACCTGTTGTGAAACTCTACTGCAGCCTTTCATGTTGCAGTGTGTCACTGAAGTTTCAGTTGGGACTATTCTGTACTGTCTAGTCTCTGTGCAGCACAACGGGAAATTTTCAACGATCGCCATGGCAGAAGAAGTACTAAGATATCAGCAGCAGAACAACTCACTACCTTTTTGAGGCACATTTTGCTATCAAAGGTATGTTAAACATAGCCTATTAAATCTGGTAACAACTTACCTCCCATTTAATTGTCCCCTGAAGAGTTGTTCTCTCACGTGGTGTTTAATAAAAATAATATAGCAATAAAGGAATTAATATGTATAATATGATGTTTATTTATAAGATGTTCTCTCTTCAGTAAGACATTCTGACATACTCCTCTCTCTGCAGATCTCATGAATTAGTAATTAATGAAGCCTTATTTTTAGAATACCCTCTGCAACGATAATTTTGCCATAACTCGTGAACTTAACTGTGATAAAACAGTGCCCTATACTTAAACAGGCAGCCAGAAATAAACACAAGACGCTGTCAACTCCAAGGGGAGAAATCTCTCCCTTCAGTACTTCTGTTGACAAGTTCCTCGCCATGACCAGCAAACATGTACTCATGTGCATGAAGAGCAAAGAGCACAGTCAAAGAGGTAGGGTAGTTCTCTATGCCCTTTGGTAGCTCTGGATGCTCTAGAAGGCATTTCACGTCTTCCAGAAGCTCATCTCTTCTTTGGGGATGATCACTCCTTGCTCATTCATGATGCCCTATTCAGCCCCTTGATGCTGAGTTGCTTTGGCTGGGGGGGACACTTTCCTTCTGTGAAGGCTTTAGGTGAAAGTGGCATGGCTCATCAAGGCTTGGCTGGTAGTCCATTATTTTCCTAGTCCTGATCAAGTCCTCTCTACAACATTGAGACTACTCATATATATTCAGAAACCATTTATCTGCTCCAAAGTTTTAGTTTTCTGCAACCAATTCAGGCATATAATTGAGTTTTCCCAAAACTTTTTCTTTGCAAAGCTGGTATCTATCAGACTCATCCACAATATCTCCCATCTCCATGGTGTTTTGTACATCCTGCCTTGGTGGTTTTGCCTTAGAAGAGGGCTGACCCAAAAACACTGAGCCTCTCCAACATCTGGGTTGCAAACACCAGAATTTATGGGGTCCCTTTGGTAGAATGACCTACTCTTTCTTTCACCACCGGGTGATTGCTACTTTGAATTAGACCACAAATGTTATAAAAATGTTTGCTGAAGGAGCTATTTTGACTTCTACCTTCTTGCTCTGATTGTGCCTTCCACAATAGAAAGTTGTATTATATCCACTGAAAGACATAAATGGAGCATAAACTAATGCAGCAACGACAAAACAGCCTGGTCGTGGTTGCCTGAGAGATCCCATCACATATGCCCTTCTTGATTCACTGACACAGTTAGAGGCAGTGAGATGCTGATGTTTGACATCTATTTCATAGAGCGGAGTGAACTGCTGACAGATGTTGACCTTACGGGCTTGCAAGTCTGCAATGCTTCCCTGTCCTTTGACCAGAGTAGCCCTGATTAGCTCATTTTCAGATTGTGCTTCAGTGCCCATATTTTTTGCCTGGTTCTTGACAAAATATGGTACAATCAATTGGGAAAAAAAAAAATTGTATTTGGTTTTCTGTTAAGTAATTGTCAAAAAATTGGAGTTTGCACACTTTTCTGTGTAGTGCATCAGAATAAGAAAAACGAGTGCATTGCTTCTTATCAAAATCTATTCTGATTATCATATTAAACAATATTATTTTGTATATATTTTACATTTTTAATAACCTCTGAAACTGAGGTTCCCTCTTCTATTCTATGATTTCAATAACCCGCATTTATTTTGTTCCTAATAATGAATTAAAATGGTGTGTAAATTCTATTCCCAGACCAGCCAGATTAACAACTGTAAAACCCTTTAACCCTCTAGTTGGCAAATGATTTATTGACATGACATTCAAATGTGTTTTGCTTCAGCATTAATGACAGGAGTTCCAGAACTCCTGTCACTGAGGTGATAAATGCATCCTTATACATACAGCCTTGGAAAACTGGGAATGGTGCCATTTTCCCCTTCAGTTTATTGAAAATCTCTTTACATTTACAGGAAGTAGCAACTTCTTTTTCTTTCTGTGGTTATAATACATCACCATT
Organism: Chloroceryle amazona; assembly: GCA_027560015.1. Lineage (NCBI taxonomy): Eukaryota > Metazoa > Chordata > Aves > Coraciiformes > Cerylidae > Chloroceryle > Chloroceryle amazona. The sequence goes on from JANHFX010028871.1 coordinate 20,071, forward strand.
TTGTTTATGAATGGTTAATCACTTTCTTTGACCTGGTGTTCTTGGGAGGGTATGGGTTAGTATATAGGAAAAGCACACTGAAAACAGCTGTTGCAGGACTGATTTTTCTGACCTTCAGGAAGATAACTGGAATGAATAAAGCAGCCTAATCAAATGCAACAGTTGTAAAACTGCTCTGGTCGTGAAACGCATTGGCGGCACGTTTCCCACTGTGTCTGCTTTAAGCATATCTAGACAAGCTTATAAAAATGAGAAAAGGAGATTCCCAAGGACGAGTTGTTCCTATGCTGAGATAAAAACATTGACACTGAAGCCTATAGCAGTTGCTAAATAATTTATGCAAATGAATAATAGCAGATTTAATCGTGTTGTTGTAAAAGTTGGAGCTTTCTGATATTTGCAGAAGAAAGATGTGAGAAACAGTGAGTTTCACTCTTATTCAAAGGGTGAAGAGAAATTGGATTTATTTTTTATCAAATGCTTTTACTCTGAAGACCGGAGTACATTTGTGTAAAAGGACTGATTTTAATGAATTTCTTATTTGGGATTTGGTTTTCTAAAAAAGTTCTGAATTCATCAAAATTAATTTTGTTTTCAAATCAAACTTCAAACTGTTCATGCTGTGACGGCTGTTATTTAGACAAACTGATTTAACTTGTAGGAAAGAAAAAAAAAGTATACCACTTTCAAACAAATTTGAAACACTTCTGTGTTGAAACACACAATCAGTTCCATTCTTTCTTATTATTAATGGTGACCAAGTGGGGGAAATTTGACTGTCTGACCTGGTTTGGGAGTGAAAATTAGATTCTAAAATCTCAGCAGTTTCCCGGAAGGGGAAGACCAGTCTCATTCTTTTGTCTTAATAAAACATTGCAATAAACTCAGTCTGTTAGTATGGCTCATTTGGTATTTTGGAAAGATTCTGTGTTCAGATGTCCCTGAGAGGTCCCTACCCTTTTCCAGACGGCTTTACACCAGGTCAGTGTTTCTCAGCTCAGTCACTGTGCAGCTATCCCCGCGTGCTGAAAGGACCCAGGCATCAGACAGCCAAGGCAGGAGAAGGCAGGAGTAAGAATCAGCATTGCCTGCCCCAAATTCATTCCTTACAGCAAAGGCCATGCCAGCCTCCTCAGCTCACTGTTTTAAGGTGTTTAAGCTGAGCTCTTTATTATTCAGATGAAAATTAAGGCGGCTCTGCCAAAGAAATCAGGAGTAAGCTCAGCGTGAGTCAATCACTTGCTCTGATCTAAAGCCCAGTACAAAACACTACCCAGACGAGCAACAGCTTCTGCACCTCCAGCACAGACCATCCATTACAAACCTGAACAGTCCAGTGCTTGGAATTAATACAATGCTAATATTTTTTTAGATGTGTCTGGCGTTTATCACAACTCCAATGTGAAAAATGAGATTGAAATTCCTGGCAGAACCAGCTTCCCTTTCTCCAGGGAATCTGCAGTTCTTTTGCATAGCCACCCTCTGATATCCATGCATCTGGATAAAGGATAGGATGAAACCAGAAAGTCCCTTGTGTGTAAAAGCTTAAAAGTAACAGGGAATTAACTGAATTTTGATGAACCTTGATAACGTTTAATGAGTATTTCTTGGGTAAAATCTGTCAGAGGATTTTTTTTTAGTTTAACATTTTTTTTTCCCTATCCTTCATAGCATTAGCACAGCAATAGCTTTATTAGTGACTTTTCTATAAAGATATATCTTTAGCTTGGACACAATTGATCAAACCCATAGTTGCTATACTTCTGAGTGCCTGTTTGTTCTGAAAAATGAAGGCTTTTCCTCAGGCAGTTCGATTTCCATGTAAAACTATCTGCTATGATTCCCAGGAGCTTTATTCCATGTGAAAGATTAAAGTTAGATTTACCTAGTTCATGTAGGTTTTCCAAGTTTTATAGGAAACACTCCTACTGTTCAATAGTGCAGGATGCAGTTTAAGGTCAGAAGTAGGTAAGAGGGAAATGTGAGCTGGTTTATACTTAAACAGAAACCGCTGGCCTTACAAAATACTGGTGAAGTTTCAGTGCTGTGAGAAAAAATGATGATGCATTTCTCATTGTTATGAAATCCCTGATAAAGTCTGGAATACAGTCATAGCAGGGATTTAAATAAACTTTCTATTACACTGCTTCCTGGCATTTTATCAAATCAGATGACTGTGGACCATATATAATATTATCAACATCAATCCCACACTCAAACCTTTCAAAGCATCTGAAGGGATCTGTAGGAGTGCATGGGCTTGTTTTGCTAATTTGTCAAAACCTATGGTGTAAACTGGAGACGTGATGATGCGGGGAAGTAGCACATTTTGATAAGAAGTAGCACTTTACCTTACTTGCAGGCTGTGATGATCATTGTTGGCTCCCTCCAGGCTGCCTTGTTTTGAGGTGGCTGTGAGTTGACAAGGTCCCCAGCAAAGCTGGCTGTAGTCTCTTGTAGCCTCCTGTGACCTGTTTTCCAGAGGAAGAGCAGGTGGAGAAGCAATGATAAAGAGAGTGGGTAAGATTAGAATATGATGCATCAGCTTGTTTAGGTATATAGTGTTTATCATATACACATACATATGGCTTGGAAGGAGGAGTGATCACAGAGGAAAAAGATGAGTCAGGGCGACTTAGAAAAAAACAGATGGCTGAGGAGGAATTCAGGTCTCAGTTATCCGGATGAATGATGGCAAGCAAATTTCAGTGTCAAGCAGTGTAAAGTCATGCCTGTTCAAGAGGAAAGTATGAACTACCCAGACATTAGAGAATTCTCAATTAACCTTATCAGCCCAGCAAAGAGTCCGGCTTCTCACCACAGCGCCAGCAGGACTCTGCTGAATGCAGTCAATAAAAGACAGGATATGCCAGAGAGATAAGACTGGGGTGATAAACCCTGCAGCAGTTACGATGCTGTAACCAAGTGTGCAGCCCCATCTAAAACACAATGAACAGCACTGGGGAGAGGGAAAGAGCAAATTCAGAAAAGAGTGGTGAAACAACAGACCTGCAAAGTGAAACTCACTACACCGGGAAGACAGTGAAATCCAGATTTTAAAGGGATGATACAGAATGACAGGGGTTTTGTGAAATAGCTAGAAAATCTCATGCATAGGCAATTCTTTACTGGATCAGAAAGAAGCATAATGAGGAGGGGCAACCCCTCCATCTGCACTTACTGAGAAGTTCTACATCTTTAACTGAAACATCTCCTGGGTAGTAGCTGAGAGTACTGGACCACATTTCTACTATAACAATTCCTACGCTGCTATAATGGTTGAAAATTAAAGAGGAAATGATGGGACAAAGTCACTAATAAAGTTGCTCATAACTTTACCCCCCTAAAATTCCTAAAAATCATTCTTCAGAGCTCCCTTGAATTTCTATAGGAAGTTACTGTGCACATGCTTTCTTTGTGCTTGTTCAATCATAAATCAGAAAAGAATCTTTCCGTCAAAAGATCAGCATGAGACCAACCTCTGAACAGTAACCTCAGAAAAGTAGTCTTGTGCTGCTACAAAATTAGACACTTCTGTGTCTCTGTTCTGAATAAGTTGTTAACCTTCACTCTTTTCCCAGCACCAGAAGAAATAATTATTGCTATCTGCCATTGTCAATCTTTTCAAAACATTTGGTTAGCTGGTGTCCCACCTTGCAAAAATCGCACGTGCACAATTAAAACTAAATAAATATAAATACATTGTGGTTAGTAAGCCACAAAGACTCAGTCAAAATAGGACTTTTAAGGTATGATTTGAACACAATGACATCACATGTGGTGCTGAACCTTCAGAGTGTCTCTAGCTGGCCTGGGCCATCAGCATCTCCTCAGGGATCAAAGTGCACCCAGAGTGCAAACGGAGCATCCTCCTCAGAAACACTTCATACTAGTGATCCTATGTCACTCTCACTTGCTTGCACCTTTCCTCCATCTCATCTTTCCCTAGTTCCTTCCTGTCTAGATATGTCCATGTGACACAGAGCTGTCATCCTTCTGACCATTGCAGATGTCCTCCCTGTACACGCCGGCAGTACTGGCTGTGCAGCTGCTGGAGACAGCCAGCTTTTCACTGGGAGAACGTCTGTGAGCTTTGATAACTCTGCGGAATTGTGAATGTTGGCATCACAAAGTTCCTGTCTGATCTGCAGTGACAAGGCACGTGATCTCCTCATGATTTTTAAGAAAAAAAGGGAGATGTGACAATGTTCTAAGTAAGTGCCTATTGGTTACTGCCTCAAGCTGCTCTCTGTCAGAATTACGAGATCCTTTCTGATTACAGTCGTTTCCTTTTCTGCACATTATCTCTGCTTTTTTTAAACAAGATTATTACAAAAATAAATAAATCATCAGATGATTTCTTCACATATATTTCAACCTACTGCTTATCTAAAAGAGAAGTAAAGAAATGAGACACGTACTGTCACTTATCCTCAGGTGTGAGGGTAGGGGGTTACTTCAGTCACTTGCTATTACTCCTGTTCCAGGATTGGATGAATCACAGTTTTATAAACAGAAGGAAATAAATCCAAGAGATTTCCAGATAGCCTCGGAGGTCATTAGACATAAGTACTCGGTCGCATTAGTTATTTCACTGCATGTTATCTGCATCTCCAGGCTTTGAATCATCTCTCAGTTTGGCTGTATGTGTCTAAGCCAATTTTGAAAAAAAAAAAATGGAAATTAGGCTCCTAATTTTGAGAGCTGAATGACATCAGAGTGAATTAGGCTCTAAAATCTGGCTTGATTCTGTTCACTCTGTGCCATGACTACATGGCAGTGTAAGGCAGCCATGCCTCTGCAAGAATTTGTTGCTTCTTATTCCGCACTGAAGAAGTTCCCCTAAATATGCAATATATTCAGCCATGCAGTTTCCGAGATATTTATATGCTGTTAGGACTAACATCGGCATTCTTAATTAATAAGTCCCAATTTCTTATTAAGTCCCCACTCACTAAGTGGCATGCGACTCAGTTAAAAGGAAATCATCAGGCAAAGCTCTGGTGAGTGCTTTAGAAATACTGTAATGGCTGCCCTGCAATTAATGAAGTGTTAGAGATAATCCATTGCCATCTGTCTTTATTTTGCTAAGCCACTCAAGTAGAGACCATATTTGAGGGAGGAAAAGAAAATCCAGAGCTAGAAGAATACTGCAAATGATTATTCGCCAACATTTGTTCCAGTTCCGAGCAGCTGTTCAGTGTGATTGTGTTCATCCCTCCTTTTATTCGCTATTCATGATCATTCTCACAAACGAGGTTATTCTTCATACAAATACCTAATTGCGAAGGAACACTTTCCTATTCTTCTATTCACAGTGCTTCTGCCTCCCAGCCAGGGACCGAAATCAGCCCATCTGACTCCACCGGTCGACAGCCCGCTGCTAACAGCGACCTGTGAGCAGTTCTGAGGTGAGACTTGCACAAAGGGTTTGGTGCTCGAGTCCCCAGGACTCCCTGTGTCTGTGCTTAGAGTGAAAGAGAGAATGAGCACAGAAAGGACTGAGACTGGCAGGCACATGGCTCGCTAAATCTTTTGGCCAGCTGTAGAGTTTCCTAAGCTCTAAGCTGAGCCACAGACCGGGGGCTGGTAAAGGCTGGTTTGAAGGTGGGAAGCTCTTTGTCTTCTGACAAATGCAATGAGAGCAATGATCTTTTCAAATGGCCGTAGAGGTGTATGCATATTTATAGGTCCATATGTGGCGGCAGTGCTGCATGGGGATGCGGATAGAGTTCCCTTGTATCTGCACATCTTGGGAGTTTTAAATGATTTTTGTGTTTCTGGTTCTGCTTCCTCCCCTTCATCAAGGGCAATCACCTCTCTGTCCTCCTTACCCACCCTGCATTTATCAAATAAAGGTACAACTCAATCATTCGTGTACTTGCACCACTCTGAAGTGACTCAAGTCTTTTTTTTTTTTTTTAAGGTTTCTTTATTCTTTGTCTGGGACACCGAGTTACCAATTGGTCCTATTAATCCAAAGAGAAAATAGATGTTAATATTTATAAGTCTGCAGCTCTCTCAAGGCAATGATTTTTATGACAATGAAGCCCAAAACCGTGGTAAAAAGAGAATATGGTCAGTGAACATCTAAAAAACATGTGAAAAACACTGACCTTTATGAGTATTTATTCCACTCAGTAAAACTTCCAAATCTAACACTGACAGTTTTATTACCTAGTGGATTGTAATAAACCAAAATTCAATATTCCTGTTTCACTGCAACTATTATTTTGGAGCATCTTGAAAGATGATGTTCTTCATGTCCAGAAACATAAAGTGCAGTAATTCAAGATACACCGTGCAGTTTGCCAAATGGATTTTGACAAAGGTGCTTCATCAATATTTTACTGGGCATGAAAAATGAACATCTCCATTTTATTTATTCTCTCAGGAGCCTAGCAACCTCTCACTACGTTCCAAGGGAAAACTCAGTGCTTCTGAAATGATAAAGTCTTTCATGTAACCTTTTAAGAAGGCTTTGGTGCCACATGTCCGTTCTTTTTCATTTATTGTTTTAACGGGAGCTTTTCCACAAACTCTTATCTTTCATATTTTTTAGTAGTGTTCACAGCAAAGCAGCACCTTGACTGCGTATTTATTCCTGCAGAGATCTGCGCTTTGATTTTACCTGTGCACATAATGAATTCTGACAGCTCAGCCTGTCAGTAAAAATGAGGGCTGCTTTTAAAGACTCTGTTTGCTTGTGTCCTCTCCAGCTAAACATGTTACAAAAGTCTACCAGGAAGCCTTTGAATCTCTTTGTCTCCATTTCTTAACTTTGCTTTATTATGATGTTTCATTGCGTGAAGCAGTTCAAAGTGCTGAACAAGGAATGAAGTCCTCCATTTACTTGTTGATAGCCAACTACTTCCCACCCTTACCAGTCACGAGTTTTAGGTGCAGTGGCAGGGGGACAGATACTGCCTTTTAGAGGCTACTGCAGAATCATGATGTAAGGGCTCTGATGGCTCCCTGGAGGTTCCTGTCTCTTTTCACTGACAAGCTTGAGGAGAGGACATGTCTCTGTTCTCTTGGAATTGCAGGTGTCTAAAAGAGATGAGGTGAAAACCTTCCTCAGCACCCTGAAATGGGCTGTTCTTTGGAAAGGACATGCCTTCCTATAGAGGTAATGCCAGGGCAGTGAAGTTTTCCCTTCCTTATCTGCATGGGTCTCTTGGAGAAGGTACCGATGGGGGTAGATGATCACTCACTCTCAGCTGTCACTCAGCCCTTGGCTGTCAAGTGATCTGTGTCACTGCTGTGGGTGCCAGCTAGCACTGGTTATGCTATTTTTGGCTCTGTGATGGCAGAACATAGGACTGATACCATTCCTTCCTGGCCTCAGTCACATTTCTGTCCGTGATGTGAATTATAATGATACCTCTATTTTTTGCACAGAAAAATGTGCAGTACACTGTAAACCTCTGGAAAGAGTCAACAAACCCATGGCTCAAAAGCTGGTTTTGGTGCATCATTCTGGAATGGAGCTCTGCCTGCATCCTCTTTTTCTCTAGTATTTCTGTTTAAACATTTTCTCAGTGTTGGTGTGCTGGCCATTCCAGCACAGAAAAGAATCCTCATTTGTAACATGGGATATAAAAGCTGCAAGCACACATAAAACATCTTAGATCATAGAGATTTTCTCAAAAGTGACTGATAATCGGGGAAATGAACTGACAAGGAGATAGTCGATGTGGAAGTAAGGCCACGACATAAATCTTTCAGAGAAAAGGTAGTAGCTGGTTACCCAAACTGAAATTCAGCAAGTTAGATAAAAGTTTAGTTTACAGCGCACTTGCACGTCCAGACTATCTACCTTGGAGGACAGTGCAAGTAAATCAGAGCATCTGCTTTCCCAGCATTCATGGCTCAGTATTGTTCTGGTGTACGTTCCTGATGTGACGAGGTCAGCAGTTCATTGCATCTGAGTGTATGTTTGTCTCCTGAAATGATCTTTTGGATCGTGTTTACTTGTTTACTTCAGTACTCAGATGCGGATGCGTCTCTGTGTACCTGGTGAGAACTGGCTGCTGTGCATTTTGATGTTACAAGATGTAGAGAGCTGCACATCCCCGTATCCGAGGGCACAGTTAAGCCCTCAGAACAGCTGAATTGTGTCTTTGTACAACAGGGGATTTGATAATTGGGCAGATGAAGCATGAAGGAATGAAGCTAGAGAGCTAGTTGCACAAATTCCAGTCTGAATCCAACAAATTGCATCGTAAGGATGATATTTTTTTTTTCTTTAAAACATCCTTACAGCAGGGCTGTAATGGAGATAAAGCAAACATTATTCACTGCTGTAGTATCATTCAAGTGTCATTCTTTTAGCAGTGTGCTGTACGGCTCCTCCGTGGGCACAGGGCAGCAGCCGAAGGAGTCTCTGTGCTCTCTGCATATATAATTGTTCCCGTTGAGCAAAAACCTAAAGGCACTCAGTGTCTGCATGACATGTAGCAGAGATCTGTCAAAAGCACATCCTGTTACATTTGGGGTGAAGTTAGAGATAATAATTGGTTGGCTTATAGGTTTAATCAGCAATGATTAAATGCGTCTCTGCCAGATATGTAGAAAAAACATCTGCAACGTTCACATCAGTGTTACATCCAGATTCCTTAGGCTGTTGTACATGGGAAAAGACTGGAGAAGTATTTTGAAACAGTGCCAGCACATGGATATTAGGTTATTACTTTAATTGACTACATCAGCAAATGTGCAGAAGTATCACTTACCAGACAAGCTTCTCTTGGTTAGTCTCTGATAGTGGATTTCAGTTCACATAAATGGAGCTTCTAGAGCTTCCTAAGGAAAGAAAAATGAGGAACAGACATCCCATTTATCATCCTTAGGCCGGTGGGGACATTGAATATTTTAACTAAGTTTTGACAAATTGTGTGCAAGTTGGTGATGTACGAATGAAGTTCTGGAAACCATTGGCTATACATTTGTAAAAACAAGTAGGAAATTTAATATGTTAGGAGCCAGATGGAAGGAGCATGCCAGCGTCATGCAGAGAGAAGCTTACACTAGAGACAGGGAATAAACCGTAGATATATTTACAGAAAAAGATTTGGCTGCACTGAAGGATGTTTTGCCATTGATTTCAGAGAGAATAGGATTTCATCCAGAGTATGTAGGAGTGAACAGTGCGTGTTAGGATCATATCCCTAAGACAGATGCAGGTATAAACTAAGGGACAGATGCTGCAGAGCGAGCAGTTGCAGGAATACTAATAGTTTCCCTGAACAATGAACTTTGTGTATGTTTTTGTAAAGGTATTTATATGCTCTGCGGTGCAATTTGTGAAAATATGTTTTCAAGCAATGTTTTGCTGCTGCTTCTTCTTTATATTTGATGTTTTCAAGCTGGTTTATATGAAAGAAAGAAAGAATCCAATACGTAGGTAAGCACTTGCTTGCTGTAGGAGGAAAGTTTTTAGCATTTGCATTCTGGATGAATGTAGTGGCACTGAGTGCCAACTCCTAGAAAAGAAGTTTCACATCAGCCCAAGAATTGTCAGGACTGTGTATGTCAGTGCTACCTGTGCAGGGCTGTGCTACATCACGGACTCTGCAGAAGAAGAGCCACACTGCCCCTTCTTTCCAAACATGTCAGCAGGTCCTGAGGACACACTTCTAGTAGCTGAGCATTCCCATGGTAAACTGCTAAAAAAAGCCATTACTAATTCCTGGCCTGAGATCTCAATACAATGCTTTTTCATAATACTTGTAGGAAGCATTTTCATTGTGCAGAGCTGTTTGGCAGAAAGCAAGGCTGTGAGAGGAACTATGTGGACACAGAACATACTCTGCCAGTGGCAAAACAGACATTATGAACTTCACTGGCATATAAACCCAGGTTTGTTTTTACCAGTTTGGAAAGCACTAAAGGTACATACTGCTCATTCTAGGTTGACGTGGGGCCCCAGAGCTTCACAGAGGTGAAACAACAGTTCGGTGGTGCCAGTGCTTGAGGAACTGCCCTCGCCAAGGGTGGCACCTCACGAAAGGGATGTTTTCTTAACAGGACAGTATCAGTGCCTGTGCAAACTCAAGGTTTGAAAACTTCCCTCTTCTGAGTGCATCATTAGAAATTAAGGAAATCTATCATCTCCTGAGGCACTTTTTCCCACTTTACAAAGTTTTAAACTTCCCTGCTTCCATTTCCATCCTGGAAAATCAAAAAGAGTGAGAAAAAATGTCTTTTACTTGATACTATGGTGTTTTGAATCCAGAAATTCAAGGAACATGGAAAAGAAAAGTACAAAGAAAGGACTAATCTGAGTCTGCCAGAACCTCAGCAGAGATTTGGTGCATCGGTGGCTCAGTGAGGGAGAAGGATCAGGAACAAGTATCTTTACCATCCATATCGGTCTGGCTGTTCAGAATATCAATTCTGCTCATTGCTGTTGAATTATACACTGAGGAGAAGAGGAAAATCAACTTGCTCTCTGGAATGCAGGAAGAGGAATACTTTTGCTGCCCAGCCTCACATTTTTGAACCATGATTCTGCTGATATCAGCAGCAGCCTGCTGAATCATCGTTCTATTTTGCTGTTGCCTTGGTCCTCTTAAAGGAAAAAAAAAAAACCACAGTAAACCAAGATGGAGTAAAATACAGCTAAACTTTAAAAAGACTGCCATTTTTTGCACCAGAGACTGAAGATCCATTAGAAGACAAACACTAAAGTAACACACTTATAAAATGTTCATATTATAGGGAATGGTGAGGATTTTAACCATGGATTGGAGGAGGTATGGTCCCAGACAATGGAGCAAGACTTATTCATACAGGAAAGCCCAGAAAGTAGGATTTTTGTAGGTTTTGGCTTCCACTCAAATTTTCAGGTGATATATGGCTCTATTAAAATCAGTGGCAGCATTACCACTGAGCATAGTGGAGTCACAGGTTGAATCTGGACACAGACATGCCACACTTCAGTCTTTGGAGGAGTCCTCTACATAAAATGAACACCAACAGATTCTGCTGCTCTGAAATGTGAGTTTCAATTGTTTTGATACAAATATTCCAACCAAAGATAGAAATGGAATCCCCACAATAACACAAAAACAATAACAGACATGCACACACTAGTACTTCCAAGCTTTTCATTACAGAGCTCAGTATCAGGAGATTGTTAGGTCAGGTTTTCAGAGCGTACTTAGCCACGTACTCCTTGTGACTCCCTGGACATATATTTCTCAAACAGCTGATTGAGGAAGGCAAAAGACACTTTCTGGGGGAAGATTATGAAATGGATAAGCAAATGCAGCAGCTGATTAATCTTTACATGTTTTATGGTGGTGTCCACAGGACTTGGTCAACTTCTGGCCTATAATAAGGTGGTTCACAAAAGCTGTAGGAAGCCCTGGCTCATGGGTGCATGACTGAGATAAGCAAGTCTAGCTGGATAGCCTCAGTGCAGCTCACTAAGACAGAAAACTCTACTCTGTTTTTTCCCTTAGCTTTCTGCTGTTTCAGTTGTATCAGCTCCCTGAGAGGTCAAAGCAAGGTAAGAATGGAGAGAAGGAAGAGGAGGAAGAGGGAGGAGGGCTGTTCCCTTCAGCAACACCAGTCTCTCCAACTGGCCTCTGCCCACATCAGCTAATCACTTTGTGTCTTAATTTGCATGAAATACTGAGATAGATTTGAGCAAACTGTTTGACTCTCAAGACCTACTCATTCCTCCCCTTCCCATGTCAGTGAAGAGCAGTTTATGCACCCACCATTTCCAATCACTTCCTGTGTATTTCAGTACTAATATTTACATGTCTGCATCTTGGTTTCAGTACTGCTCAACAAGAAACAGATTCTCAGTCCTAGTCAGGTATGTAATTTTTCTGGGTGGGTACCTTATTCAGTGTGGTCCATTCAGCAGGAACCAGTTAATTTACTTGGGAGTTAATCCGGAAAACCTCTGTGGCAGCCTGAAACAAAGAAGGATTGATCAAAAAACAGACACAGCAGTCATTTATTTGGCAATGTGGTCTGAATAGGAGACGAACAGTAATGGGTTATTTAAACAAGTCTGCTTTATTGTCTTTGTACTAACAAGATTCTGTGACATTACAGAAGGAGATCATCAAAAGGTCCAGTAAAGTTCCCTGCCCTTTAGTGTAAAATTTCACCAGTTTCCTCCAGGCAAAACCAATCTGCTGACTAGTGGCATCTGCCCTGTGCTGCATGGGCTCTTCTGCTCTGAAAGGGATTGTGCTTCCTCCCACATTTAACAAAGGGACGTGAAGGAAGAATTGCTTGTCAGATATATATGTGTGTGCTTAAATATGACACTATATATACATGCATATATGTAGACTGGGTATGTGTGTGTGATTATATATATGTAATATAGAAAAATACCTATAAATGTTAAACTAGGCATACAAAAGTATGGCTTAGAGTTGACCACAGCCATAAAGCAGTAAGAGAGCTTGTACATTTCACAGAAACACAGCATGGTGGGGGGTTGGAAGGGACCTCTGGAGATCATCTGGTGCCACCCCCATGATCCAGCAGGGTCACCCAGAGCAGGGGGCCCAGGATCACATTGTCCGGGTGGGTTTGGAATCTCTCCAGAGAAGGAGCCTCCGCAACCTCACTGGGCAGCCTGAGACAGACTCTGCCACCCTCACAGCAAAGAAGTTTGTCCTCAGATTCAGATGGAACCTCCTGGGTTCCATTTCTTCTACTGTAAACTCTCTTTAGATAAACTGTGCTGGCAATAGGAAAACATCACCTTGTCAGCCTGTATCTGCAAAAAGCAAAGAGATTCCACCCCATTACTTTGACTTAGGCATGTAGGATAGAATGGTTAATATCAGGATGTTTTAGCAGGATATATGTCCTACCTAAGGCAAGTAAGATGTTCAGTATTTGATATGTGGAACAGCTGGAGATAGTATAGAAAATTCAATAGGAATGATGAGAGTTCTAGACAACATGATCTATGAGCAAAGATTAAGAGACTAGGACTTGTTTATCCTAGAAAGAAAAGATGAAGGAGAAGGCAAAATAAAATCATAGACTCATTTAGTTGGAAAATACCTGTATGATCATCAAGTCCAATCATAGCCTTCGAGGAAAGATGAAAAAATTAATAAATTGTCTCTATAACCACTATGAATCAGATAGGAGGGATTCAAATAAGACTTTATCAAAGATGATTTAGGTTAGAGACTATGAAAAGTTTCTGCTGGGAGCAATTGCCTATGTTTGACATACTTAGAAGGTGTGATTCACTGAGCTGTTCAAAAGTGAAGAAGACAAACTATCCGGAAGGGTCTGGATTGTCCTTCTGTGCTGATGGCTGGAACTCTATAGGCTCCTGCCAGGCTCATTTTTGGATTTTATTGTCATTTTTCAGCTATTTTATCTGGTCAAGTGCTTCCTGACTAGAAAACTGCATCAGTGTGTAGCAAGGACTGTTAGAATACACCAAGGAAAGACTTAAGACATCTGAAGCTCATGCATCTTCTACACAAGTCTGTTGTGTCCAGACAAGAAGAGCACAGTTCAGGAGCAAAAATTTCAGTATATTATATGTGATGGTTGGAGATGCTGAAGTTGGTTTTGTGTGCACATACAAGGGAAACAAATGCTCCTTTATTTCCCAAAACACAGAGAAATTCATTACAAGGAATGTTCTGGGTTAGGATTAAGCTTGTCAAATCCAGGAAACAGAGAGTTAAACTTCTCACTGTTTCCCACAACTGAAAGCTGTTGTGCTTGGTCCTTGATGCATAGCTTGAATTTTTGCATACTTTAGGTAATTTAGAGGATTTAGGAAGGCTTGCTATAAATATTACATAACAGAAACATTCTCTTATATTAAGAATGAATACCAGAGCCTTTCTCAGTGACAGGAGGTGAAGTTTGAATCATGGTAAAGGGACATGTAGAAAACGATGTTCAAATGGGTGTAGAATCATTTCAAGCATACTAAAATATGCTAATTTTTTATCTTCAACTCAGCCTGCTCTCTGCTGACCCCTATTTCCAAAAGACCAAGCTATGTTGCAAAACCAGAAATCCAAGTGCTGCAAAATACTTCTTGGACCTTCTTGGATGTGTTAAAGTCTGCTGATGACTTCAGTGGATCTGAATCTCCTGAATGCCTGATTGCAGTGTGTGGTGATAATGTAACCAGTAACATGATTTATGTTCATACTTTCGGAGCAGGGGGAGGAACTAAGGGTAGAATATGCCTCTTTGAATAGCAGTGCATTATTTTATCATAGCATTTTACCCTTTCAACATCACTGCCTGTCATGCCTTGAACAACGCAGATAATGTAGAGTAGGGGTGGAGGCTTATGCACAAAAATGACAAGTCCCATCAACTGGTCAGGGTGTTGGGCCACATTATCTAGACTGTGATTTTCCCAGGAAAGGTTGGACCAGATGATCCGAGAGGTCCAATTCCAACCTGGTGTTTTGTAATTCTACAAACTGTTTTCCCTCATCATGCCCACAGATTTCTCCTGAGGTTGGGCTGCTTTCCAGACAGATTTTGCAGAAAAAAAATTAGTCATTAGAAATAAAATCAAGTAAAGAAGAATGTGAACAACTTAGACAGAAAGGGAACAAGGCAGAAAGTGAGTCTTCAAGAGAAAGACTGCTAGCAGCAGGACAGGCAGAAGCCAGTGAACATTACATGTGCTCTCCACACAGACAGCAGTATCTGCAGGTTGTCGGCTACACTGAGTGTGTGACCCACATCCCAGACACCACGGATGTTACCCACCTACTGCGAATGGTTTGCCATCACTAGGGGGATGAGCCAGGAGCTGAGGGGCAAGAGGGCTCATCAGCAGCCCACCCCCAAAAAAATCCCACCCAGGATCCATCCAGGGAGGCCAGCTGGGAGCAGCAGGAGAAGGGACCGAAGACAGGACTGCAACACAGATCCAAGGTCTGTCCAGGAGACAGGGACAGAGGCAAGACCAAGACTGAGCTGAAGTGGGGCTCCTGGACGGATATGGGACCTTTAAGGCCTCTTGGTGCACACACAGTCCTGGTGGACACATGAGTACCATTAAGGACATAGGCTCATGGTCATTGCATGGTACCGTGAGATGGCGACTGAGATTTGGAGAGTTTTATACAACACTGTTCTGCACAGACAGGGGGATTAAGAGCCCAGTCTTGAGGAAGCTTAACAAAATGAATACTGGCCTGTTGGAGATAATATGATTTCCAGATGGACTTTATTTGTTCTTTGATTATCTATCCTTTCAAAACACTCCCTTTCCTAAGGAGGATTCTTTCAACAGTCATATTAGATGATGTCACTTCTTAGATGCTCACCCTCCTTCTAGAACTCAGATCTTGCCCGATTACCGAAACGGACCGTTTGTATCAGCAGAAACATGTTCCTGTGCAATGGCAAAAGGGAGGACATGGGGTGCTGGAGAGGTTAATATGTAAGAAGTAGTCCCTGCTGCTTCTAATTGTGTGCCACAGTTCTGACCTGAGAGAATGGAAGAGAAAGGAAAATAACCATTAAAAAACTACAGGTAGTGAATTTTGAGTTGCAGCTGGACTAAACACATTCAGAAAGTGTTTTCTTAGCTCTTACCATTTGTTTGAACTAAGCTGTGCTCCTGTGAACATCCTTGGCTAAAGCCAGGATGACTAATTGATATGCAGTATCCTCTAACCTGACAGAGCAAAATTAGGTTTGGATTGGCTACTTAACACTGTGGATCAAACAAAACAAAGCGTTGCTTTGTTTCCTAATTGTGGAATTTCAAAGGTAGGACATGGTCTTGCACAGAAAGTTAAGCGAGGCTATGCACCAGTCCTGTCTTTGGGTTTATGGTGCTGGCAAAGACCAGCCTTTACCCTTGCAAAATTCAGGTATCAGTGAAAAGCCTCAAGCCAATACCAGAACCATCCTTCTGTGGTCACAAGAATCGCAGAAACAATGTTGGAGGAAAAGCAGAGCCTTTTGTATTCAAAAGGAAGATCTGTAGGGATGAAAGGTTCTTTCCAGAGACAGGATGAGGTGTTGTGTTCCAGC
Source organism: Chloroceryle amazona (assembly GCA_027560015.1). NCBI lineage: Eukaryota > Metazoa > Chordata > Aves > Coraciiformes > Cerylidae > Chloroceryle > Chloroceryle amazona. The sequence continues at coordinate 36,094 of JANHFX010028871.1, forward strand.
CATTCTCTGTATGGAGATATATTTCTGATTCAGCTAAAAGTGTCTGGTTACATAGTTCATCTGAACGGCATCTTAAATAAATCACAGGAAAAAAACCTTTGAAGAACAAGCGTAAACTGCCAGCAGCTATTTTCTCTGACAGTGGGACACTACTTCGTGTCCCACTCTTTCCTGTCCATAGCAGTCTGTATATGGAGAAAGCATCTAGAGTGGGTTCAGAAGCATGCTTTACAAAAAAAAGGTGCCTGTGAGGGAACAAAACTCTTTTTTGTTTACACTGAAGGAGATGGAAGCAACACTTCTAGCTAAGGAGACAACAAATCTGTTTTGCACCAGTGGCAAAAACTGTCACCTCCCCGAGTAGCTGAGAGCACCTGGAGATGTTGCAGGACCTGTTCACACCTCTCGGGCTGGGGCTCTGTGTTGGTGGCAGAGTGCTTGCTGGAAAATTGAGCTGCTCCCACAGACTGTTTTTTTTATCCTGCATTTCTTCACTGCTTATTCCTTGATTTTTTCAGTGGTTCCATCGGCATCAGAGCATGTGCTCACCTGGTGCTCACCAGCAGTGTGTGCAAACTGGGTGCTGACCTGCAGCAAAGCTGTGTGGTTGCAAGCTGTCTCCTGGACTCTGTAGCCACCTACACAAGGTTCCAAGCTTCCTGGCCCTTTGATCCTCCTCACCCAGGTAGGATTATGCACAGTGTTCAGTGTGTCACTCATTGCCCTCTATGGGTTGCACCTCTAGGTCTCCTGACAGCAGCTGAGGAAGCTACTGACACCAGGAATGTCGATATTTCCCCTTTGAATTTAATTTCACCAATGTCTATTAAAAAGGCTGGTTGTTGCCACGAAGGCCTTAAACAGAATGCAGGACAGAAATGAAAATTACTTTGACATTTTAGAAAAATCCTTTTCAAATATCCCTTTTTTACCATATTTTTATTGCTGTTTTCAGAGTCCTTTATAAGCCTTAGGATAGCTTGCTGACCTCTCCACCAATGGATAGTTAGAAGGCCATCAAGTTCTCAGTAGCAACAACTGTCAGATGTTCTTTTACACATATGGTTGCTGGGTAACAAGTCCTCACACTGCATTCCTTCCCTGAAATGTTTGTCCTATTTTTTATATATTCCTGCCAGTAAGTATGTCAGCATTCAGCCAATGTCCTGGAGGGCAAAATGCTAGCTGGAGCTTTTTTGATATCATGTGGTACTTCCCCAAGCAAAAAGTAATCAGAAAAACCAAAGAGCTCGTATGCATTGTGCTGCAAAGGGTTGCATCAACTTGACTTCCACCTTCCCACCAGATTTCCCGGGCTGAATTGGTCTCTGAATGGAAATGCATAAGGACTTTTAGTCCCATCACCTAGTAGTTCTTACTCTTGGGAAGTCAGTGAAGCCCATTGCACAACTAGGTATACCAGAATGTGGCCTGACATGTCTGAATGACCTTTTGGATCACAATAAGGGATTTTTAAAAGTTCCAGATACATTTTGGGGGGGGAAAAAAAAAAAATAAAAATAGTCAAATGGCAACCATGTGGAGTTTAGCAAGAATTCTTCAAGGCTCCGCTTAAAGCCTCTTGGGTGTACTCCAAAAGCCCTTGAAACACCCTTCCCCGCTGATCCTGACAGCCTGCTATAGTGCTTTCTGTCTCCTATCTTATGATAGTCTCTATTTGGCTGACTTTTAAGGAAACTTTGATCCACTTATTTAAAAAAAAAAAAAAGAGCAACAAACAAGCACAGAGAAAACTGAGAAAGCCCAAAACAAGCAAAGAAAAAACTTGAGAAAGCCCAGAGAGTTAAAGGCATTTGGAATGGATTCTGAACTTGTTAAAATAATTGTGAATTTAAAAAAAAAATAGGTAGAGCTTTGTCATGAGATGCTGCACTAAGCAAGGATTAAATAGCTGACTGTACAACTGCCTACCAGTAAAGAAAAGAGAGAAAGAAATACAGGATCTGTTCCAGTAACTCCCCCAGGACTTTGTGTTTTGCAAAGATGTTTTCCTCTCAAGGATTGTTTCTACTGTTTTTTTTTTCCATTCTACTCCCCCCCTCAGCCACTAAGTGAACTAGTGAGAGGAAAATAAACAGTGCACAAAGGCTGAATACTGAATCTGCTGGAGTACCCAGCAGAGAACTGGCTGGGATAGGGTTCCTGCATCCACTGCATCATCACGAAAAGCATAAAGACGTAGATTAAATGGTAGCTTGTTTCTGGCCTTTTCTAGTTTAGGGGACCTCAGTTTTGTAGCTTTGATGCTACCAGTCTACTTGATTTAAATAATAACATGCAAATAAACATCATATGAGTAGGAAAATGGGTAAGAGAGCAAATGCATTTGCATACAAAGCGTATGTAGTATACTCATCATCATTTAATATATACTAAATTGAATATAGCTAAATTCTCCTCTCAGATACAATGGCACAAATCCAGATCACCGTTGACAGAATTAATCTAGATTCACTGGAACAAATGTGGGGAGGGAGAATTCTTCTATGAAACAGCTTATGAAAATTGCCTCTGAGTTTGTGATGTTTAATCAAGATCTTCTGTGAATGTATAAATTCCAAAAGCCATTTCTACCAAAAGCCCTTAAAAGACATGTTGCCTATTTGCTTGTAATCCAATAATTCAGCAGAAAACCGTCAGACAATGAAAAAAAACTATTGCAGGAGGAAAAAAAAACCTTTTACGGCACTGAAGAAGAGCTTTGGGCAATGTATCATACTGATGTATTGCCATAGTCCTCTGGGGCAGCTGCTCTGGACCTGGGCATAGGGCAGCTTTTGGAAGAACATGTTCTTTCTCCATATCTAAGGTATTTTTACGCTCTCCCTCCCCATGGAACTAGTCTCAGATACCATTTGAGAGGTTTCAAATGCTGAAAACACAGCTCAGACCTTTCTCCGGTCTTCCAGGGAGGGCTCCTCCAGCATATGGCAATAATTTGAGCTCTCCAGATGTTAGCAGGTCCAGAGGAACCTGCAGGCAGCTCTCGCCTGGTACCGGCTGATAGCTGTTGCTGGGGGAGCGGCTGCCTGGAGTAGGAACAGCAGATAACAGCCTTGGCAGCTGCTCTGCAGATCCAGGACAAGGGAAGTGAGGTACGAATAAAGCAGATGAGATGAGGGGGACAGCTGGAACCAACCTCTCTTGCTCTGATCTCGATGGTGATATATTGCAATCTGAATTCAAACCCTGCCTATCTATTGGCATGTCTGTGTTTCTTAGTCACTAGGGGAAAGCTTGAACAGTTTACGCCTGAAAATGCAAAATTTACTACAATTTGCAAAGGACATGAGATTGCTAAATGAACTCTGCATGTGCTTATTTAAACTCATGCACATGAGCTAAAAGATGATGTGTAGAAACCAGAAATTAGGAAGACGGTTGTGAGTGTGTGGGCAAATGATGTAATTAATTCCAGATGAAGTTTTCCCAGTGAATACTTCAGTATTTGTGAATTCACCCTCTGTTTAGCTAGGGAAAGATTGGGTGAGGGAGAAACAAGCTTCATATCCGTTAAGGCTGTGCTGATTTTACCATCGGCCAAGCAAGGGTGCACAAGACCTGATTCAAACCCTTTCTCAGCTTTAGGGGAAGGAAGCTCATACCTCTTATAATAGTGACCTAATCCTGGCATTGCTGGTGTTTTGCTGAGCAGTTCCTTGGACTGTCACCCTTTCTGCTTCTGAGGCTGCTCAACAAACCTGAGAATTGTCCTATTAATGTAACCCTGCAACCCTGAATGAGAGGTGAGGTTGCAGTGTAGATTTAGAAGATGGCCTGTTACTAGAGAAGTGGGGTTTTTTGACAGATCTTTTCCAGAAAGAATTAGCAGTGTTCAGTAAACTAGAGAATTCCTTCAGTTGACTAAAAGACACCTTTAATGTCTTACTCTAAGCAAACAAGATGGAAGTTGTAATGTTCCCTAGTTATATAGTCAAGCTTTGATAAGAGTTAAATGCTTGCTGTTTTAACCTGAAGAAACACTGATTGTTTCACAAGTTTTGGCTACAGTTTTTTTGGTGTTTTGTTGTGGTTTTTTTTTTGCTATGAGAAATGTCCATTCTAAGAAAATGAACTTCAATCCTGTTGTGCCTGGATTTACTTTGCCAATTAACTGAACGAAAGGTTCTAAAATCTCCAGGACACATAGCCAAAATCTCCACTCTAGTAACTCTTTATGTGCCTTCTGCTGGCAAGGGACATCAGCCTGGTTTTCCTTTTTCCTTTCAATCTTGTCCTTACTTGCCCTTTTTTTCCCCTGACATTTCATTCCAGTTCCTCACTTCAGCTGTGTTATTTGAGGGTTATTCACCTCCTATTCTCCTTGCTCAGTAAGAATCTTCATGCTTCTTGGGCTGTCAACAGCAAAGAGGTTGTAGTAGCTCAGCAGAGCCTCAGGAGAGAAGCACAAAGACATTAGGGCTGCGAGGACGCTGGATGCCACCACCTTTGGCCAGCTTCACTGCAGCATGGCAGCAGGGATGAACAGAAGGCCAGTTGTTTCCCAGTGACCACCCAGAGCTGGGCTTGCACCTGAATAAGTAGGCAAACATTCTAATAATAAAAAAGTTTGCTTTTATGTAATTTTCATCTTGTTTGTTTTCTTTCTGGTTCATCCCCTTGTAGATTCTTTTCCAATTGCTGCTTTGGAAGCTTTTCTCATGCTCTACTTTTACAGTCAGTGGAAAACATGATAATAAATACATCTTTTGGTTTACTTCATCGTGTTTACTTGAACACAATGCTGGAAGCCTCTCCTCCGAGGATGGGCTGAGAGAAGTTGGGGTTGTTCAGCCTGGAGAGGAGAAGGCTCCGGGGAGACCTTATTGCAGCCTTTCAGCATCTGAAGGGGGCTACAGAGAAGCTGAGGATGGGCTCTGTAAAAAGGCCTGTAGTGACAGGACGAGGGGTAACGGTTTGAAACTGGAAGAGAGCAGGTTTCGATCGGAAATACGAAGGAACGACAACATCCGTGTAGTGCCCGCCGAGGAGATCAGCTCCAGGGCAAGTCAGCCTGCTCCGGGGAGAGGATTGGCAGCGAAAAGGATCTGCAAGGAGCTCTTCGCAG
>JANHFX010028871.1:41282-65792 GCA_027560015.1 Chloroceryle amazona
TCCCCTCCCCACACCCCGCCACCCCATAAAGGAGCCGTTCGGGAGCAAAGGAGCCACGGGTGGGTGTCACCCTGGACGTCACTTGCAAGCACAAGGTCAAGGTTGAGCTCCCTGGGCGGACCAACAGGGCAGGGCAGTTGATCATCACGGCCGTGGGGGTAAAGATGTGAGGCTCTGCAGGGAGACAACTAGAAAGTCCGAACCCTGGGGTAAAAATTCATGTGGTATGTAAAAGACAACAAGAAATCTCTCTATAAATACATTAGCAGTAAAAGAAGGGCCAGGGAGAGCCTCCATCCTCTGTTAGATGGGGGACAAAACAGGGTAGCTAGGGGTGAGGAAAAGGCTGAGGTGCTGATTGCATTCTTTGCCTCAGCCTTCAGTAGTAGGTCCAGTTGTAATCCAGTCCCCTCACACCAGAAGACAGAGACCGGGAGCAGAATGATCCCCCCACAATCCAGGAAGAGATGCCCACGACCTGCTGCACCATTTAGATGTACAGAAGCCTATGGGACCAGGAACTAAGAGTTCCGAGAGAGCTGGCAGAGGTGCTCACCAAGGCACTCTCCATCATTTTTCAGCAGTCGTGGCTGAGTGGGGAGGTCCCAGCACACTGGAAGTTAGCCAATGTGACACCCATCTACAAGAAGGGCCATAAGGAGGATCTGGGAAACGATGGGCCCATCCGTTTGACTTCGGTGCCAGGGAAGATGATGGAGCAGATCATCCTGAATGCCATCATGCAGGGCAACTCCTTTTCTGATCATCTTCCAGCATGAAGCTTGGATATAACCTGAGGTGAATTATACCAAGTGTAGAATAAACAGCATTGAAAATGATTGTTTCTGCGGGGAAAACTAGATCAAATATTTCTTCTTTCTAAAATGAACAGGAAAAAAAAAAGTGCTTTCAAAGACATAGTGGACTCTACAAAATTAAGTAACCTTTATGCAAATACAAATTCCTTTAGTGCACGCTGCTCTTTGCAACTTTCTTGCTTTTATTTGACCCAGAAAGCCTAGGAGATACATAAGTCAGTGGGTGTTCCCTGTGGTGCTCTAGATGCAAACACAACAAGGAGCTGGGGCAGTGAGAGAAGCTGTAGGCTTTAACAGAAGTTAAGAGATTCATATAAGTTGACAGGGATACAAGTAACCCAGATTCGATCTGGCCTGCATACAAATTCAGCCTCTCAGAAGATAACTACATTTGTTCAGATAATAATCACTAAAAAGAACAGGTAATGGCAGTACTTCTAACTCTGCTGTGAGAAAATGTCATGACACCTGGCAATAGATCAGAGAGTATAAAACGTGATGTACAGAAATTGTGATGAAGCAGCAAGGAAAACATGACAAATGCAAATTTCTAATTATTTGTTATCAACATTTTATTAGGTGTACAGATAGAAATGTGCCCAGCTCAAGAGAGATAATCGAGCTACTGGGGAGAGCCCAATAAAGGGACACAACACAAAGATGAGATGAAGGGACTGGAGCATCTTTCCTGTGAGGAAAGGCTGGGAGATCTGGGACTGTTCAACCTGGAGAGGAGATCTTATCCATGTGTGCAAATACATGAAGGGAGAATGCAAAGAGGATAGAGCCAGGCTCTTCTCAGCGGTGCTCATTGACAGGACTAGAGGCTGTGGGTACAACTTGGAGCATGGGAGGTTCCCTCTGAACATCAGGAAACACTTTTTCACTGTGTGAGTGACTGAGCACTGGCACAGGTTGTCCAGACAGGTTGTGGAGTCTCTATCCCTGGTGGTATTCAAGAGCCAACTGAACACAGTCCTGGACAGCCGTCTTTAGGTGGCCCTGCTTGATCAGGAGCATTGGACTAGATGCCTTCTGGAGGATGCTTCCAACCTCAACCCTTCTGTGATTCTGTGAAGTGAATTACACCTCTGCGGCTCATTGGAGCTGAACTGTGGACAACGTGGTGGTTCAGTGAATGAGTGGAATGCTATGAAACAACATAAGGCTCATTTTCCAGTGAAATCAACCATATCTTTTCCACTCTCTTCTCCAGTGGAACTCAGATTGTTTAGTAAAGAAGACTGATCTGCAGAGCATTTTCTTTTCCCAAAGATGGGAGTAATGTGGCAGGTGAGGATGATATTATGTTGTAGAAGGGGGATAGTACTTCATACAGATGGCCAATTTTCCACCCTGGAACATTAGATTTTATCTTGTTAGTAATTTCTATTATGGATGCTTTCATAGTGAAATATTTGGAATGGAAATGCTGTATCTCGACACTTAACATTTTGCAATGCATCCTGAAAATACAGTCCCAGCTGTTAGGCAGCAGCTCCCAGCTCTGCCTTGCACACATCATGCCACACGCACAGCTCAAAAGTCTACGAGGGGAGATGGAAACCACAGAGATAAAGGAAAACGGTGGGATTTCCTCTACGAACATCAATTGCTTTGCCAGAGGCAGGCTCTAGAGGAGACACAGAGGCTGTGTAAACTGCCCAAGGGAGATCATATCCCCGTCTTTTCTGCACCTCCCTTGGAAAAGCACCATCTGAACAATTCATAACTACTCTTAAGTTTTCTTTCTCTTATTTTTTGACACTTACTTTATTGGCTGGAAAAGCACTTAAAGGGTTTCCTCAATCTCCATGTGCTGTATTCATGCAGAAGTAATAAACTAATTATTCCAAAGACAGGATGGGGCAGGGGCCTGAGTAAAGGGGCCTGGATAAAGACTGGAGGTGCATGCTTTACAGGGAAAGGAAAGACTCAAACTTGTGCTCACTCTGATCCTCTAACCCCACTATGTGGGTGCCAAGATCCCCGTGTCTGCCAGTACCTATATCATGGATTTCACAAGGTGAGCAAGAATATTCAGGAAAAGTACATTTGTCAAATACCATATAATCACAGGAAGAAGGAACAGTGAGATAAGACTTTAAACAGAGATTTTCAAGTTCTTTAATCAGATTTTTTTTTCATCCAGCTGTCTGCTGGATTTTCTCTTTATTTGGATGGGAAGCAGCAGAAGTGATTCCCTCCTCTGTGGGGCTGCAATTGCAGCACGCTGTGGAATGAAACCCTGTGGCCAAGAACAGACCACGCTGTGGGAAGGACTGAGGATATTGGTGGTTCTCACAAATGAAAAAATTGTGATTGAGTGCCAGACGGGTGGCTTAGGTACTGTTGTCAAAGTATGCTTTGAACAGAAATCTACAGGCTTTCAGCTGGACTCAGCAGAAAATTAATACAGGTAAAAAGAAATCATTAGTCTTGTACCAAGGTAAACATCAAAAAGGAAAAATGTCAAACTCTTAACCTTGTAGACAATATTTTGCCCTTAAGTTACTTTCCAAGGGTGTTCTTCCTGCATCTCCAAGAGCACCAACTGGCGCAGTAGAATGTGCACATTATGGATTTTTATTTCACGTAAGCCTCTTTTCCACTTGATCACAAAGGGAGGTGTAAGAGGTATAATACCACACAAGAGAAAAGGGCATCCAGTGATCAGCACCTGGAAACAGAACGTAGGCGAGGGAGAGTACGCAGATAAGGAACCTGAGAGGAATATATAATACCTGCTGGTATACAGCCTAAAGGTTCAATTTAGCCCCTTATGTTTTGAACAGAAGCTGTTTAGAAATACTTGAATTAAAATGACATAAATAATCCAAAACAGATGCTAAATAAAATCAACTAAAAAAAGCCTAATTTAATAATGGACAGATAACAGATTGCATTGTCAATTTGATTAGATAAAATGTTGCTTGCTTTCATTTTCTGTGTGGTTTCCACCCAAACTACCATCACATTTGTCACAGCAGCACTGATAGCAGGAGTTGGTCTCATTTGACGTATTGGCTTGGAATATGGGAGACTTCAAATCAGTTGCTGGCTCTGTCCTGGATTTCCATAATCAGCACATGCCTCAGTTCTCCAAAGCATGTACAGAAGTCATAGTATATATCCCATACAGTAACACTGCCTGTGATCGACCTCTCTTTACAGCACAGTATTTGGCACTGTGCAGTGTCTCACAACCTCCAGTCTTGCCTATAAAAACAACAACTAACAATTTTATCATGCCTCTAATGTTAATGAGGACAATCTTCTAAGGTGGCATTGTAACAGAAGATAAATTCTCATCATTGTAAGAAGTGGGCCACAATTTCCCCCCTAAATTGCATCTTTGATTCACCAAAGCTATCTTTCAGTGGATCACAATATAGGGTCCATTCAGTCTGCAATGAGTGTTTGAGGCAAATCCTCTAAACCTCCAGCGTGACATTTGCCCTGCGGGCGTAGACTATGGACATCAGAGACAGAGCAAGCCCTGTAATGGCATTTGTGGGAATAATAGGCTATCCATCAGACAGTAATTTTCCTCACTCCAGGGTCCAAAGCTGAGAAAAGGTTAGTCCTGCAGGCCTAAGGGAAACTGCACAGCACAATAGAGCTCACGCCACCCCATGATTGTTATAATTCCTTGAGTTGATAATCACTGCTGCTGCCGATAACCATCTCCATTTCTGAGGAAATAGTCTAAAGTGAGCTCAAGGCTTGGCACTGAAGAAGTTATTTATTTTTGCAGAGATATGGTTTAATTTTATCTGTTTTTCTGTTGCAAGTGCTAAATTAAACATGATAAAGGCAGAATCTTGAACCCTCAGGCATCTATGACAAAATGCAAATTTCCCACTGCTTAGCTACAGCATCACAACACTCTTTGCTGGGAGCCCTTTGCTCTGCAGAAAATACAAAATATTTGATCCTCTTTCCATTGATGTCAACAGGGCTTTAACTTCGTAGACAGCAGTGCCATGCCCATAATAACCTTGTTTGATCAAGTTTTTCCTACCAAACTTTTAGCATGGTATGATGGGATTTCTCTGTCCCTGGAATACCCCCTAGATATCCAAGGACACACTCAGGAGCCCTGCCCAAGCCCTGGGCCGTTGTTATGGACAGACCTGCTGAGCTGGTCAATGAGATGCATAAGGAAGAGCTTTAACTCCTGGTGTAGCACACTAAGTTGCTCTTACACCCTAAGTGCCTCTAATCACTGCTACTTGCCACTTTGATCCATCTAGCTGTTTTTTCCCATCCTCAGGAAAGAAGAGAGGGTAGGGGTGAGTTGGGCAATGAAGTCGCAGCTATTAGATAGAAAATGACAAGGGAAATTTCCTTTTTTTCCTATAAAATCAGGATCTACAGGCTCAGGTCGTGTCTCTCATTGTGGTCAAGCTGTGCTCTAGGATCTGGAGCCTGTGGATTTTGTTTTTTGTTTTTTTCCAAAGACTTCAGAATCTCTTTATATGTTTAAATCATTCAGCTTCCTTATGGAGCTGTATGAATCCCAGGCATCTTCTTTGATTACTCATGTACTGAAATGGCTGGAGTTGAAGCATTTTGTTTCACTCTAGGTTTAAAAATCACATTTGGGCAATATTCCAAGCAAGGCCTTCAGAAATAGAAAACATAATGTTTAGAGTTCAAAAACAATTTAGCTATCAGCTATTTGCTAAGTTGACATCAACTTAGAAAATTTTAGCTCCATTGAGACATTGTTTTTTTGCTTGTTTGGAATGACTGTGATTTGTACATTAGTTCTGGGCACCTCTATTTCCTGAACGTTTTGACCTGGTAGATTTAAATTAAGCTATTTAGTAGAGCTGATGACATATTTTTTGGTTGGAGGGTTTTTCTTTTTTTTAGCTCAAGTTTCTTACTTTTTTTATAACACTTGTTACTTTATTTAAAAGCTCATCAGTATCATCCAGCAATAAATGTCTTCAGCAAACCCATATCTTCTGTGTTTCATGGCTGCTGAGCTGTGGCAGATGTTTGCACAAAGCAAATACTGAGAACATAAAGAAGACATATTATAAACAAGAAGTTATTTGTGCTGCAGGATGTGTAGTTCTTATTTCATTCTAGCACACTAAAGGAGGTGCAGACACACTAAACCAGAATGTACTTGATCAGCAAAGGTGATCAAAAGTTCTCTTCTCTGTTCTTGTTTAGCTCCGATGGTTTACACTGTGTTAAGTGCATTGAAGGACATTTCCTTTTGCAGTGTACATTGGATATCCATGATCCCACAGGCTTTCCAATAATAACACAGACTAAAGGGTCTTGCTATTTATTAATACTTTGATGAAAACACACTTTGGATGAACATTTGCTTGGATTAGTCATGTTGCAGAAAGCAACAAAACAATATACCTGCTTTTTGCACCACCTTTGCAACTCCCTGCTTAAAATGTTGTCCTTCTGTTCCCTGACAACAGGCTAGATATTCCCAATCAGTTGTAGTCATGTGACTATATGAAAAGTAGGAATATTTCACAAATATCACAGATAGAAACAGTGTCTGAATTCTTCAGTATTTGTGAGGTTAATGTTCTTTCTCCTTAATGATTCGCAGCTTTGAGAGAACTCTATGAAGACACCTGTTTTGCCATGGAGGACTAGATTTGTGTTTCCTTCACCACAAAGAACTCGTGTCAAATCATCATTGGCATCCATGAGAGGTAAGAGCAAATATGGAACAGAGGTTCAAGCCTTTTAGGAAGCTGGAAGGGGCTTGCCACCATGGTTTCACAGCAAGGCTATGCATAGTGAGTCCTGTCAATCAAATCCCAGCTTATTCAGTCATATATTGAATAGTCTCTCAGCTTTCTTTTAAAACCAAATGTTTCTAGTCTGCCCTTCTAAAGAGCAATTCAAAGCTCAGCACTGCCTGAATTATTAAAGTTATAAAACTGGAAAGCAAGTAAAAAAGTCAAGGAAAGCATTTGCCTCACGGTTATAGATGTTTGGAACTGGCAATATTTGCAGCTTTTTACTCCTCTTTTGAGAATAACAGAGTCTAAAGACATTACTGAACATCTGAAGACCTGAAAACAGAAAGGTTTTCAAGTGTGTGGTGGTTAGGCCTCCCTGGGCCCCTTAGGCTGTGTTGATTTCCACACCTTCAGCTTCAGTCTGGAGCTTCTTTTACACTTCTAATTGCTCCTAGGTCTCCTGCCACAGTTCATCTCACCCCCACCAGTCTTGAGGGCTCACAGAAATGACACTTATCTCCCAGTAATAAAGAGTATGAGGAAGGAAACATGGAAACATAGGAACTGCTCCACAAAGTCAGCAGGACTCTTAGGCTTTTCTATTGGTATCTAAAAACTCTTGGCTAGGCAGGGATCGAAGAGTTTTAGTGGCTACTGGATCATAAAATATGATTTCTCTCCTATTCCTCCTATACAGTCTACCAACCCCAGAAGGCCTGAAGTGATTCCTGCCTTTCTTCTTCAGGTTTTTGGTTTTTAAAGAGGCATCCCAGTGGCATCTGTCTTAAAATGAGCCAGAGGATGAGGAGGGGGATGCATGTGATGCTAGCAGAGGAGACAGCAATAATCAGGGGAAATGATCTTGCAGAGATTCTCTCCTGTCTGTTACCACTAGCTGTGAGGAAGAAAGCAGCACTAGCAGGAAATGACCTGCTGGATGGTTTCTGCTTCTAGATCAATAAATAAAGGTGCTGCGATTTCCCTGGAAGGTATTGCATTGCAGACCACTCTAACACATTCAAGTCAAAGTGAGATTATTTTCTAACAGCAGCCACTTAATCATGAGCAACAACAGCAGAGTCATCCTGGCTACTCTTGGATCAGTTTTTTAAATCAGAGAGCAGATAAAGCTGCTGAGCTCTTCACCCGGAATGCAAATTTAAGGTCATTTATTAACACAGAATTAGATCTAGACAAAATGTTACCTGAAGTGTTTCCTTCATACAGCAGAAGTTTTCTGCTTTACAGCCAGTTCTCCATTGCCCAAGGTAGGCAAAGGCTATTGTATAATGCCCTGAACACAGAATGAAATGCTGTAAAATATCAAATGAAAAGAAACCCCCGGTGTCCTGAGTTTCAACCTAGAACTGTTCATACAGCTGGTGATTCTTATCCACATCAGTTGCTTACTTCCTCCAAGAACTTCCTGTGCAGCAAAACTCCAGGAAAAAAAAATGAAAGAAATCAAAAAGAAAGAGAGAGAGGGGAAACAAACTTAATCATTCAAATCTGCAGGCAGTCAGGATTTGCTGTGGTTGCATGTGACAACAGCAGCAGTTTGGCAATCTCCTGGCTGTTGACATTTGTTTCTTTGTTTAAGGTTTGAATAAATAACTCAGAGAAGTTTTCTTTGGTATCTCAACCTTTATTAATTCAAAACTTCCAGGAGAGTTAGTCTGACAGTTCTGTAGGACTACGTAAATAAAAAAGCTGAGAACATGTCTTTTTAAGATTGTGAAGAGACTTGCATATTTCACTGGTGAAGTTGTTCAATGCCAAATGAACACTGTTTAGGCTCCACGGAGTTTAAATCTCCCTGGGCAGAGTGAATATTTGGCACCTAATTTAGCCAAGATACCTATTTCTGGTTCCTTCTAAGGGGCATTTAGAGCTGCAAAGCCACGAGTCTACTCTGACTCACTCTATGAACCCCCTCTCTTTCCCCTCCATTGGAAGGTCATCAATATGGAATAGCCTCCCAGCTTTTGTGTTCAAGTCATGTGCCCAACCTGACAGCAGTCTGATGATGCCTTTCTTCTCTTACTCAGTTTCCATTAATTCTTTTTTTTTTTTTTTTTTACCCTGTGCAGTGGCTGGGCAATTTTGTAGTCACTTTTTCAATCAGGTGATGGGTGGCCTATTCAAACTCATCCAGTTGGCCAGAGATCTACCTTTAGTTTCAATGGAAAAATGGCAGTTTGCACACACTGGAGCATCTGAACCACCACTGCATCAAGCAGAGACTTCCATGGAACACAGAATAATTTACCTAATAAGCTATAGCCAAGGATATTGTCTTTCTTCTAAGTAATGTAAGAGAACAAAAACTGATCCAGAAGCTTTTTTAATATCTAAGCCCTTGAGAGGTAGTCACTTCAGTGTACATACATGAAAATCATCTTTTTAGTATATTCTTTTACATCTTGCTCTGTTTTTGCGCTTCTTTGGTGAGTGATTAAGCCCATTTTTTACATGCAAAGCAAGCTTTGGCTGTCATCTACTCCATAGGTTGAGTTAATGGAAATGAAGGCAGGAGAATTTGGTAAAAAAGGATTACATCAACCTGGAAGTTAAGCACTAAGTTAAGGAATGAGAGTTGCTTCCACAGAATGAAGAGAATTAAAAACCAAAGAAAAAAGTAGCCAGAGAGCAAATTGCAGTCAAAATGTTCTAAGACTTATGTCAGCATTAAAATTCACTCTGGATGGACTCAAATTTACAATTGATCCCAGGCAGGGTAAGATGATCCATAACTGTCTTTTAAGATGGAGCGCTCTCTAAATTTGGACAGATTCCATACATTGTTGCAACCCCAGAAATCCGAGTAATAAAAGATGCACAATGTTTAATTGCAGCTGGCAGTTAAACAAAACATCGCACTGCTGTCATATTTAAATCGATGTCATTTTAAATGATTACATGCTAAAAGATTTCCTGCTGTTTATCTGCAGATATTCTGCAAAAATAAAGAAAAATAATGTCTCCCATGACTGTGGGGCATGGATTGCTATTTTTAACTTCTATTTACAGTGCAGACCATAGGAGGGAAATTATGCAAGGAAAGCAGCTCATCAGTTTTCAAGCCAGGGGTTTCGATCACAAATGCAGTGTGACAGCAGACATTTTCCTCTGTCAAAGAGTAACAGAGTAACTCAAAAGAAAGAAAATGGGTCCTGAAAATAAATTGGTGATTCAGGAAAAAAAAACAAAACAAAACAGAAGGAGTCAGTGATCGGGAAGCCTGAGACATCGCTCTGTGTGATGCATGCATACAAAATAGAAGTGCTTGGTCACTGCCATGGCTTTGGTTTAAGTTTGTTGACCAAATGGATGTTCAGGGAGTACAGCTGCATTCATCTCTAATGATCTGCATCCATCCAGTGCCTTTTGAAGGGCCAGGGTATAGATGTGCCTGTAGACTTGGCAGTGCCAGCTCTAATTGCTATTAAAGGTGATAAAGGCTTTTAGAGACACAAGAGCTTGAAACTATCAGCGTGCCAGAAGGGAAGGGCACCTTCCGATCTATACTGGCATGCTGGGATTAATTGCATAATGCTTGCCTAGCAGTATGACTGGGAGTAACACTCTAGAATTCAATTTTATATCTCAAACTACTCTTAAAGGGCTTTTTCAAATGTTTCCATTAAGTTCTAGCATCTCCTCAGTAAAGCCTGTGATCTTTTCAGTTACTTCCTTATTTGTGAATAATACATGGCTCACCATGGGTGTAGGTAATTACCTGGGAGTCTGAAATATCTATTTCTATTCAGAAGACCTGTTGGTTTTGCTGTTTCTTTTTTCTAGCCTCCTGTATGTATCTGAAATGGTTATACACAGAAAGAAAAACCTTACTCTTGAGCCAATTAGGATGCAGATGATTATCTCTGGGTCAAGCAAACTCATACTCCACACAGCCACAGGAAAAAAAAAAAGGAAATCTCTTCTCTATTAGTAGTTCATTTTTAGCAAGTGATAACGTTATAAAACCTCTTCATTGAAGATAATTAATGTTCTACAATCTCCTTTCACGACAAAACATCTTCACTGAAATGCAATTCTAATCAAGGGGGTCAGAAAGGTCGAATGCATGTTTGTCAGAGAATAACTAAATTTCTGTCCAGGTAAACACTGGCACTTCTAGAATTTGTTACCTGTTGCCTAACAGATTTGTACTTCAAAGCATTTGCACAGTGCAGTTCCACACAGGCAAAGCCAAACCTCTGACCAGCTTCATGGTTTCTTTTAATTACAGAAATAAAATAGGCGTATGGAAGAGCTGTTTCTCTTTGCCAATAGACCATATTTTACCTTTTTTTTTTTTAAAGTTGCCAAAATTTTAAAAAGATCTGGTTATTCTCAAAGATCTGAGGAAAAAGGCTATCAAGGAAGAGGTCACGGTTTTGCCTTTATCTTTCGAGACTGGGCTGTGGCTGGGTAAGTGAGCACACTGCCTTGCTCTGTTGCCTTGCTTACCTGGTGTAGGACAACATTCAAAAGACTTCTTTTGTAGTGTCACCATCTAATATTCCAGCTGGCCTTTTAACAGCTCTCAGAGGAAGAAGGTAAACATCAAACCTTTCCCTTGTCTGGGACAAAATTAGAAGCTCTCTGTAATGGTTTACAAATACTGTGTGCTGACCTAGTTCTGACCATGCTCACTGTAGGACTGCATTGCCTTAGTTTACCTGGAAATTTGAAGAGAGAAAAAAAAACAACCAAACAAACAAGAAAAAACAAGCAGAAAGGGAAGAATGGGATGAGGTAAGCCACCTCTCAGCAAACACTTCACTGCTGTTAAAAGACAATGCCAGGACAGGAAAATGCCTGGGGATTCAGAGATCCAAAAAAACCCCAAACAACCTGGAAGACTTCAAAAGAAAGATTTTCCCAAAATAAATATTATTTGGTTTTAAATAAGCATTTTAATTATTGTATAGCCCCTTGCCTCTGATTTCCAGAAGCACTGCCAGGGCAAACATGGTCCAATGTGCTGTGTAAACACAACTGGTAAACAGGACGCTGAAGCAGGAGTAGGGGAACTGCTGAATTTCATCTTGGCTTCAAATATAAGTGCCAAGTCAGAGAGAGTCTAATAGGAAACCAGGGAAGGTACAACTGAACAAAAATGGCCTGGAAGAAAAACAGATTTGTTGGTAAACCAGTCACTGCTTTTCAAAGGAAGGCTCAGTCCTCTGCACTAGTCAATAGTGTGAAATGGGATGATCTTTTACTTCATGATTTACAGCTTAAAAGGCTGGTATATAGCAAGATAAAGTGATAAAAATATTCTAGTGTCATAAAAAAGAAATCTTTCTTCCGTTTGGCTTCTTGATTCTTTTGCCATGATTAATTTATCCACTTACTTTTGTTCTAGCACACTATAATACAAGAGTACATAGCTTTTGCCACAAATTGAAGACACCACCCAACTAAGGCACGTATAATAACAAGCCAATTGCCTTTCTTTCACAAGAGGAGCCATTCCACAGAGATCAATCATCACCACAACCTTCATGTCCCACCAGAGTAACCCCAAGGATGACTCTCTCCAGTTCAACCCTCTCCCTCTTCCCCACTGTCTGCCCAAACAGATGAGATTTACAGTGGGGCAGTCACAAGAGTCTGAAATAACCTGATATCCCTCCTTTGCTGCCTCTGTTTTCCTGGTACTGGGGTCTTGAAATGAAGTCATAGCGCTGCATTTGTGATATCCCATTGATTTCCATGGAGACTGATTGCCTGTTTACAGGCACGGGTTTATGGCTTCACTGCTACAGAAAGAGAAAGAACTGATCTCTAGGAAAGAAAACTCTCGCTGGAAACAGCAGCAAGACACGTGGTTTCTGATAGAAATAGATACATTATCACATTTCCTATTTCCCTTTAAATTCCAATTGACATGCCTGAGATGAGACGCATGGCTGCACTTACATCTTTGTAATTAGTGATGCATTATTCATAGCGATCCATACCCGCTCTGAAAGACGGTATTTCAAGGCTCCATTCTACCTTACTTCCTCTTACTTCTCCATTTTCATTTTTCTCCTTTTGACTTTCACAAGAGATTCAATTCACAAAACAAGAATCCTTCCTCACCTCCCACCTTAATTTATCTCCTGTCATCCATTTTATCTCTCAGAATCCTCTTCAGCTTTATTCATCCCTTGTGTCTTTCAAGGACACTTTATTGGTGTCTGTTTTAATCTTGCACCTTAGGTTTTTTATTCTAGTTTACCAGAAAGCACTAAGATATGCAGGAGGACTTAAGAGGCCTGTTTTATCAACAGAAATGAACTAGATTCTCCCAGTTTGGTAGCTTGGAGTTTGACCCAAATCTTTCAGTCCCAGGGATTATCACCAGCACTTTCCTTGGATTTCTCTTTTCATTTTTCCATCGCTTGTCTGGATTGCTGTAAATTAGGGCTGCCTTCAGGCTGTTCTGATTTGCACTCAAGCTGTCACTAGCCCATGGAGCTACTTGGAAAGCTTGATGCTGGCTACAGCATAGGCTCACTCCAACTGTTCATCTGTATCTTTTCATCTTGAAGCCACAGGACACGGAACGGGGCACAAATGTGAGGTCATTTGTCTTCGTACTCGCTTATAAAGGACCTCGGTGGGCCTGTGCAAATATCTCAAATATATTTCCCCTTCCCGAGTGGCTCTGAAGCAAGTGGCCTGGTGTGAGCTACACCTGTGCTCTCCATGTGTGTTCCTTGGCTACAAGAAGCTCTTCCGATTTCCTTGCTGCAGCTGTTCATGCTGATGCTGAGACAGAAGTTCAGCAGGACAGGACCTGCTGTTATTTAAAATGAAGCCCTCGGTGACCTACCCACACTGTCAGGCTGTAGACAGGACCAACACTTGCCCTGAGATCTGACAGAGAGTGCAGAAGTGCGGGACAAGAAAGCATTGATTTAATGAGGCTTTGATCTGAGGAAAGCTGCCCCGTTGGGAGACTATGTGGGACAACACAGAATCAAACAACTGTCTGTGCTCTGGTGGAAGGCAAGGGAAAGGGGATGTTTATAAACCAGGACCAGCTGCAGTGTCCTGGAGCTGAACACACCTGCCCCAGAGTTATTCACCAGGATGTAAAGCCAGGGTGATATTCTGTGATACCACATTCAAGGAAAGAATGAAATCTGCCTGTTGTGTTACATGCCTTCTAGATGACAACCTGAAAACAGGCCATCAACAGAGTAAATTCTATGATTCTATGAAATGTGCCTAAGAAGGGTCTAGAGAACAAGTCTTACGGGGAGAGGCTGAGGGACCTGGGGTTGTTCAGCCTGGAGAAAATGAGGCTCAGGAGAGACCTTTTGGCTCTCAACAACTTCCTGACAGGAGGTTGGAGCCAGGTCAGGTTGGGCTCTGCTCCCAAGTAATGAGAGACAAAAAAATGCCTCAAAAGCTTCTCGCACATCAAACACCTTTAAACTTTTGCATCAAATGGACCCAGTGTTTCCACATTGCACTGCACTGCCTTGTGTGGAGATACTGGCCTGAATGGAGTTTGTGTTTTCTAAAGCAACGCTGGCAAAATCTGAGTGGTTAGATGAACACGGTAAAGCTCACACGACATCTGACCTAAATAATTTGCTATTGTTTTACCAAATTTGTCTGGGATAAATGTTAACAGTGACACTGTGTTATAGATTGACAGAGATACGGAGACGTACACTTCAAAATAAATATTTGTCTAAACTAATTCTTCCTCTTAACAGCAATCTATGGTAGTGTCAGAAAGAAGTGCAGACCTGAGAGTGAATTAGCACTTGGCTCAGCTGTAGGAAGGAATTGGGATTTGTTATGCTCTTCTCAAAGCCAGGAGAAGTAAAGCAAAGAGATCAAGACCGATGTTCTCAGTTTATATTAGCTCAGCTCAGGTACTTGCATTCGAAAGGATTAAACTGTTACATTCTCCAGATCTTCACTACAATACTTACCATACTTCTCCAGAAACATGTTCCTGAGACTTTCTTGCTACTTAAAACACTTCAACTGTTCATCACCAAGTACAGAATCTATCTACTGTCACTTGGAGCACCCTGTAAGGGCCTGATTCGCTCTCTTGTCTGTATCACTCATCTAAGTGACCTTCCACAACACACCAAACCCCAATTTGTTGTTTGGGTCCCTACAGTTAACTCCCCTGAATAAAAGTTTTGACAGAAATGACCTGCTTTAAGAAAATGTTGAATGTCTGTGGTACTGAGTTCACCTTGTGACTGCCTGAACTTGTGACCCCCTTGTACTTTTTGGTCACTGTTGTCCCAGATGAGGAACTTTATGAATAAAGGAACATGTGATGAAGGTGACTGAAACTGCACAAAAGAGCAGAAGGGCCTTGTGACCAGGCACAGCAGTGAATCCTTGATCGATGGAAGCCCTGTTGAAAGAGAGATCCCTAGATAAACAGCAAAGTCTGCTTTCTGCAACCTACAGCAGTTCTATTCTCCAACTCACATTGTCAATTCAAACTGTGGGAAATAAAATGTGTTTGGCAAAATTTGAGGCCATGACTTCTCCCTCTATGGGAAGCATTACATTTAATAGATTTTTTTTTTTTATCCACATAAACACCTAGTATTACAATAACAAAGACCTTTATGTGGTAGGAATTAAGCAGTTCTAGCTACAATCTCTGCCACTCTGTTGCTGTGGAGCTAATCCTAGCACAGGAGAAAAGATCTTGCCTTTTTGCTTTATCTCCTGGACAACCATCCTATATAAACAAACTGCTACCTCATTCCCATTGATGGAAAGTGGTTCTTACCAGTGGTGCCAGAAGGGCTCAATTGAGCCCGTGCCAAAAGAACAAATGGTGTCAGCACATTTCTTAAGAATCCGGATGACAACATCACAACAACACATTAGCCTTGATATGGAAACACAAAAACTTCATTATAATTGTCTGACAGAAATGTGTACAGAGGCGGATTTGGTTTCTGGGTCAGGATGGGCACAATACAATATGTTCATAGCACAGACTGTGTTTTTTCCCTTCCTGTCCACTGCCAATGGCTTTCATTTGCTTTGACAAATGAATGTATTTGTCTTTCTTCTTTTTCATTCTTTTCCTTCTGAGCTCTTCTCCTCCAGCTTCACTAGCTCTTCAGTTCTTTCCATCTTCATCTCCCTTTCCATCCATCTATTTGCTAAATCAACACCATCTTTCTGCTTTGTCATTCGTCTTGTGGCCAGACCTAACCCTTGACATGTTTCCTTTCATATTTAGAGTGACACTTATCTTAGTCCCCTTCCTTTTTTGCCATCTTTGATTTGTTTTTCAAAACTAGCATTCTTTTCATGAAGATCCCAACACCTTCAAGAAAAAAAGTACCAATACCACATGATCTTCCTTGTTTTACTTCCATTAACTCTCACAACCTTTCCTCCCTCCCATCCCAAGTTTGTGTCCTGCTCTTTTCACACTTGCACTGTCACAGGAGCTCTGTTCCATGCCATATCCCAGTCTTTTCTGTGTCATGGTATTGTCACTTTCCTGTTGCTTTTTCCCCTCCTACTGCAAGGTTTATCATCTTTCCTGTGTTAAAAGCACTCTCAAATTCCCCTTGCACCTCCAGCTACTCTGTTGTACCTTCTTTCTTCCTTTCATCTCTAAGCTCACTGAATAATTTCAGGTCACACATTTCAGTTCCATCCTTCACTCTCCAAGCTGGCTTCTCACCTTTTATTCATCTGCAGCCACACTTCTCAAGCTCTTTAACAATGTCTTCTAATAAAAAATTAGAGATAAATGCTCTATCCTTAGATATATCAATCATTTTGTCAGAAGCAACCCTAGTCTTTTTCTTGAAATTGTGTTTTCTCTTACCACCTGTGACTGCGATGTCCCCTGGTCTTCTTATTCTTTACAAAATATCCATCAGAAGCATGTCCTCATCTTCCCTTAGCTCTCAGTAGGGATCCCAAATGTGTCTGTCCTTGCTTCCATTCTCACTCATCTTTATATCTTACCTCTGATTAATCTCATCAACCAAAGCACAAACTCAATTATCGCCTCAATACAGATGACCTACAAATCTCTTTCCCTGCCCAAGACCTCTCCTTTAAAATCTTAGCTGAGTATCATCTAGCACCAAATTCTCATTAGCTGCAATTCTGTTAATCCTGTTTGTGAGTTCTGCTCTGCATCAAACATTAACTCTGTCTGCTCCCTGAAGGCTCATCATGAGGTACCACTTCCCCATTTTTCTCTCAGTCAGTGCAATGTCTGGTAGCTTCCACTTCCAGCTGGTTTCTGGTATCAGTTTGCAGCATTCATTTATTATTGGTTACACATATTGCAATTTAATTTTGCTGGGAATTAACAACCTAAGTATTTTTAGACCTAGATTTAAACTTGCATATACTTATTAGTTTACTCCCCAACTGAGCTGCAAGCTCTCTAGAATTTCTGAAGAATTATCTGCCAAGGTTTAGAGCTGGGCTGGCCACTAGACAAATGGCAGATGCTTTCCATTAACCCTTTTCCTTTCTGAGATGGGACAAGAAAAGGAATAAGGGAGAGATATTATGGATTGGAAGAGAAAACTGAAACAGCTTTAATTAAAACAATAATAATAATATAATGAAATACATACAAATATATACAAAAGCAATACCAAACACAACTCCCATGATGGCAGTTATGTCACTGTCACCACTGATACTGTGGAGCAGGCACTGGGGAAGTCCCAGACTGGACTCAGTTGCAGTTGGGAGTTAGATTCAGGAGCTGGAATCAGGAACTGGTTTCAGGAACATGCAGATTTGGGTTTGAAGGCAGATTGGACGGAGCTCTCCTCAGATGCCGACCGTAGAAGAGGCTTGACTGTCATGATCCCTCAGATTTATACTGAATATTCTGTACACGGGATGGAATCCCTCACTGGTCAGTTTGGGGTCACCTGTCCTGTCTGCTCATCTCTGCAGGCGCCACCTCTTTTTACTGCACTGCAACATTGTGCAAAAGATTTAGCAATGACCTTGGTCTGCACAGGAGCAAGGATAAGCAAGACCCTTTCTGCACACTCCAACCCTTGTAGTAACTCCGAACATGGAGCGTTATCACTGCCAGAAGCTGAGACTGAGAAAATCTGCTGGTAACTTCAGAAAGTGCAGTTACTTAGATGTGACTGAGCTGAGAAGTAAGATCACTGAACAGAATTAGTTCTGTTCTAATTCAAACTAGAACAACATAATCTATTAATTATGATATATATTACAAATGTACACCCTCTATCATCTCAGATACTGTCTTTTATCCAACTGTCTAACACAAACATCATCATATCCCAGCCAGTTCAATGACACTGAGGCAAATGCCTATCACCACTCAGCTGGAGCAGTGACCATTTTCCCGGTGCAGAGCTCTTTCTGTGCCAACCCTTCCTTTGTTGCCACCTTTACCTCCCTCTTCTGCAAATGTCTTAAGTATTCTCAGAGCATACTGTCATCCTATCTGTCTGGTTTTACTCCTGACCAGCCCTGAGAACTGGCCCTTTCATCATCTACTTGCTCAGTTTTGAGTCAAACATTTCTATGGTGTCTGCTGGGCAGCTCCTTACAATCAGTAGAGGCAATCTCTAAGTATGTGCAAAGGGAATTAATTTTTCTCTAAAACTCATCTTAAAACGTTCCTTTGCCAGGTAGTCTTGAAAAAAAAAACCCAAACATAAGCCAGTGTTTCTTCTATAGTAGGGATACTGGCATGGACCAATATTGCTTCATTGTTTCTCAATTTGTTGATCTATATATTATGTCTTGACCTATACTTGTGTGAACATTTTTTGGGTCAAGGATCATCTGTTCTGTCCTGGAATGGTGACGACTAGATGCTACAAACCAGCATAGACAGCTGCTGCTTACCATGTGCAGGAACAGTAATTTTATCATGTTTTCCTGAAACTGTCATCTTCTGCTAATATTATTCTTCTTATGCAGGGAAAGAGCAGGTTTTATAGCAAGTTTATTTGTAGTCTTTGGTAAAGGAAAAAATGTCAAAGAGGTTTTACCATTGTTCTCAGCAGGCTCCCCAAGGCAGCGATCCTTGATGTGCAAACACTGCTGATCAGAGGCTGGGGGTGAATTCCAGTGTTCTGCCCCATGACTCGCCCAGAGGTGAGGAAGGCAGGTCCCTGCTTATTTACAGTGCGAGCAGAGGTGATAATTTAATCCCCAAACTCAGTGACTTTCACTTGTAGAATAACAAATAGACATTTAGAGAGAAAAATGCTGTTTGGAGAAATGGAATAGCTGGATATTAGCAGCAGCATGGGTGTTTTTCCAGAAAGGCAGCCAAGTGTAACAGAGTCACCCAGAAACCTTTAGCCTCAGTGCTTTTCATCACACTCAGTTGGTGGTCTCCTGCCGTTCATCTCTCAGGCTCTGTTCCAATAACTGGGATGACAAATGGCAATTGTTCAAGTGTGTGTACCACTATGATCTGGCAGCATGCACAACAGATTCCACCAAGTATAAGCTGCAGAATAGTAAAGATGGACCTGGAGCTGTATTACATTTTCAGATAACAAGAGCCATGATTCCCATGATTCAATTCAAAGCATATAAAATAGTTTTTTTTCATTTTAAGTAATTGAAAAAAAAAGTAGTCTATTCACTTGAGTTCCAAACATTATTTTTTTTCTACAGGACTAGAAGTTTAGGAGTTTGCACTTCTTCCCTCTTCTTTAGAAACTTCCAAACTAATACCAACAAAGTACTAGTACCAAAGATGGATTAGGTTGAGCAAACAGCCATAGCAGATATTTCTCTGAACTGGTGATGATTCAGCACTGGTAGAGCTGTGATGCCACCTCTGACACACACTGGTGAACATCTCTTCTACTGGTAAGAAGTGTTTGTATTTCTCAAATTAAATTAAAATAAAACAAAACAAAACAAAAAACAAACCCAACCAAACAGAAAATGCCAAACCAACCAAATAAAAAAACACAAGACAAAACCAACAAAACAAACAAACCAATGACAAAACCAAACAAACAAACAAAACAAAGACAAACTCAAAATCTGGTGAGAGAAAGGCTGTACATGTACCCACATATGAGATTAGATCTATAGGGTGAGATGACTTCAGTCATTTTGCATTCAGGTCAAGTTGTTGTCAGCTCTAGCAGAGTGGAGTTCCAGCTCATTGCACACACACACAGTCTCAGATAATTGGTCTACAGAGAGAAGGACCAC
The DNA here is from genome assembly GCA_027560015.1 of Chloroceryle amazona. Classification (NCBI taxonomy): domain Eukaryota; kingdom Metazoa; phylum Chordata; class Aves; order Coraciiformes; family Cerylidae; genus Chloroceryle; species Chloroceryle amazona. The sequence goes on from JANHFX010028871.1 coordinate 61,045, forward strand.
AATGATAATTCAATATTTTGTCATATTACTTATTCAAATCATGCTTTTCAGTCAATCTTTTGCATTACCTTCCATCATAACATATTTATAAATAATCCTGGTTTGTAAAATACATTTGATAGCAACTGGGATGCTTTATTAATTGGGTTAAAGAACTAGTGTTCATTTTGGTGTTTCTCTGTGACACTTTCAATAATAAATACTTTCAGCTTGGGATATCATTCATTTGACTTCATGCTAAGAAAGACAATAAAGTTAAGTAGCAGCTGGTCATTAGGAGCTTATATATTTCATATTCAGCACACACGTGCCTCTTAATCCTAAATAAATTATATTAATCACAATTTAATTATGTGGCTGCTCTATTAAATTAGAATTAGAGGTTAGAGTCGACAATGAAACGAGTCTGAGTTTCACCATCTGCAGATCAGGCTTTGTATGTCCTACTGGGTATTTTTATAATATTTAAATGTTAAAAGTAATAATCACCTGTGGATATTAAAACACCTCTGACAGCTGGCACTTATCCACTTTTAATGGCCAACCAGGGGTTCCTTGCACTTGCGTGAGTAATTTAGTCATCATTTAGTGATTAATTATAGGAAAAAAAAGTATTTTCTTGGTAGAGAAAAATAAATGGAGTTAGTTTCTGACATGGAAAGGTGCTGAATACTCACATCTTCCATCCAAAGCCCAGGATTTGCAAACATGCAGCAATTCACAGAAGCTGTCTCTAAACAACAACCAGATGCTGAAGGCTGAAGTTGCAGAAGTGTGTGCATGTTCTCCATATAGTGGAGGTCTGACACTGACATCAATCAAAATTCCCATTCTTTTAACTGGAATTTTCCAGTGGTCGCCATGGCAGTAAACATCACTTCAGATAAACGATTCCCAACCATATTTTCCACCATGTATTCAAACATGCATTTTGAATGTGCAAAAATAGATAAAATAGGTAGACCTTAGCCATCCTTCTTGGAAAGTGCACCTTCAAAACTAGGGAAAATCTTGTGCACCACTTCACATCCTCAGGTGTCCATTTTGTGCAATCTTGCACAATTCCACCCAAAATTCAGTTCCTTTTGGGTTTGTATTGTTAGGTGCTTTTGCTGAGTCTTGTGGATGTGATTTGAAATGAATATAGAGAAAAACTGTTTCACTGCAAGGAGAAACCTTCATTGGAGACAGTTTCCAGCAAGGTTGTGTTGTCCCAGTTGCTGGATACCCAGCTGAACAAAGCCCTGTGAGAACTGACCTGCCCTTGCAGCTGACCCTGCATGGAATAGGAGGATAGACTAGACTCTCTCTGGGTATCTTCATTGTGAGGGTGGTAAGACACTGGAACTGGTTGCCCAGAGAATCTGTGGATGCCCCATCCTTGGATGTGTTCGAGGCTGGGCTAGATGGGGCTTTGAGCAGCCTGGTCTAGTGGAAGTTGTCCCTGCCCGTGGCAGAGGGGGTTGGAACTAAATGATCTTTAAGGTCCCTTCCAATCCAACCCATGAAATAATTCTATGAATCTATGAAAATTCATGTGCTGTGAAGAAAGGGACATTTATATTCTGTATGAAAATATGGAGATGTTTGAAAGAGTCTATTTCAAAAAAACTTCTCTAATGTACCCATCAATACAGTTTGAATTTCTAGTAACACAGATCTGGCTTCATCAGTGTGATAACTCTACAGACTAAACCATTTGAGGCTGCAGTGGGTACTACCTCTTGTGCAGTCTGATCATCTTCTTTCCCTCTGATCCTGCAAATACATTTTACATGAGTGCTTTAGGTTACTTCCTCTTGTGGAGGATTTTCCACATCTCCGTGCTGAGGGTTACTGCTTTCCTGCTCCTCTAGTGTAAATCCATCTTCATCTAAGTGTAAGTTACACATACCATCTTCTGTAGTCACAGAGAAAAGAGGAATTTAATTTCCCTAGACCATTTTTTAGACATCCCCTCAGGGACAGCGCTGTTGATCTGTGCCAAATGTTTTCTTTGTCTAATACCTAAAGTGGAGATTTCCAGTCCATAGTCTGTGAGCACAGAGATTCTCAGTGGGAAAAAAGCCTCTCTCAATGTCCCTCCTGCTTTCAAACTACCAACCTCCCTAATTCTGCAAACAAAGATGAGAGTTGCAACTAGCAGGACTACTATAGATCTAGCACGTGTTAGAAAGACTGGGCACACATCAAGATGAAATGAGTTTCTACAGAACGAAATCTGTGAACGCACAATTGTTTGAAGTCTCTGAACTTGCCTGTGCAGTGCACAGATTGAGATGGAACACCGAGAAGTGCTAGCTGTTAGAATCAAATCCTGAGAATCCAGGAATTCCTAATTGAAAAATAGCTTTTCTACTTGAAGTTTAAACATGGTCACATCACTAACCAGCTTCCAGAGATACATTGGTGATCAGCTTATTAGTGAAGCTGGTTACGCACAAGATGCACTTCCCCGAGACTGCTGCACTGTAACTGGATATAATGTAGCTGAGGAAGTTGTCATGTGGGGAGAAATAATTGGAAACCTGGCACTGGGTGTGAAATTCTGGTGTGATATGATAACTGAGAGTAATTACTTTGGGGAGAGAGAGTCTTGCAAATAAAGGGTCAGAATTAATGATGCAAATAGAGAAACTCCTGGCAGTTGCTTAGTTCCTATTTAGTGAATCTGTTTTACCAAACCGGGGTTAAGCTTGTGCAAAATCTTTTCATAGCTGTTGCCATTTAAGTAATTAATGTGTGGATTTATGTGGTTATTTATAAAGCCATGTATATCTGCTCCATCTGTACTTAATACTAAAATTATTTCAAAGTGATAGGATTGCGACTGTATAGTGCACTTGGTGCTAAAATTACCACTTTCAAACTCAAACTGAAATAAAAACCTTTAGTATTTGTTGTACTTCAGTGACAATCAGTATCTAAAAAAATTAATACTAAACAATGCTGTTGATTGAGGCTTGATGCTGTTCTTAGCCCTTGCATAGTTTCCATAGTTTTTTGTAACAGGAACAATCCATTATAATTGGGAGTGTTGTGGTTTGTTGCTTGTTTGGTCTGTTGTTGGTTTTTTTTTTATTCCTAAGAAGAATTTTCTGGAAAAATAGAATTGAATTACTTTCAATTAGGGTATAGTTTTAACTCTGGCCTCTACATTTATTAAGCAATACATTAATATGTGGGAGTTTAGGATGTGATGATATCTTTGAAATGTCCTGACCTTTCATGTGGTCTTCTTCAGAGCTGAGCATTTACCAGCACGAAACTTCACAACAAAATCCGGGAAAAGAAGTTAAATCAAAATCTGTTGTAGAAAATAAAAATCATCTGATAAAAAAGCCCCCCTTCATTGAGATCCCTGATGAAGCCCTGCTTCCAATGGAGTTTATGTACAGTGTAGATAAAGTAAACTTCCAGAGACCCCAGTGAGATTGGGATTTTACTCTAGAATGATCCTTTGTCGAAGCAACACATTTTCCAGTAGTATTTTCAGCCATAGAAATTTATTAATGATTTTCAAACAAAGGGCCCTCCTGAGGCCTAGCAGACTTCTTTGTATTTTCTCTCTCTCAGTCCATCTCTTGGTCTTTCTGCCTCATATTCTCCCCATCTCTGTTTTTTACTTTTGAATGGCTCCAAATATACATGAGTGAACATTTCCTACTACTACCCTGGAAGAATGCTTTGGAGAACAAATCAGGGAACAGAAATAACTGGATCTACTTGAAACTACCTAAGAATATGCATTGCTTGCAATTCCCCACACTACTCCCAACGAAATAACACCCCACCACGCCCCCCAGACTTCTCATTTTCTAATTAGAAAAGGCAGCAAGTTAGGTAAAGAGAGCATTTTCTAGATAGAAATTCTTTAGAAAGGGGTTATTTTAGTATGTTTGATGTAGATCCGGAGCCCTTGGATAACACTGAGCCCTTAAAGGATTTCTGCACTTCAGAAGTTGTATTCATCTCTATTAACGTCTGCCCTCTGGGATAAAGTAATCCAATTGCAGCTACAGTCATTTGAAACTTTTTCAGCAAAACCTAGAATCAAACCAAACTCAAATATCAGCTCATGTTCTCATCCTTAGCCCATGCTCCAGCCAGGTTCCCCACAGTTTACAGAACTTTAAGTTAACTTGGACAATGTTTTGAGCAAACCTGGGGTTAATTATGACTTCATGTAGAAACCATGATAAACACTGTGGTTTTATAGAATTTTGATTCAAAACTAGGCAAGACTTGTGGGTTTTGGCTGAGCATCACTGAGTTTCAGTTGTGTGTTAACCCAAAACTGAAAACAAAAATTGCCTCCAGTCATATTAAAAAAAAAATATAGGGCATTGAAACTCCACACACCTAAGTTTAATACACTTCTATTTGCAGCTTGGCAAGCTGTCTCATGACTTTCTGTGAACACCTGGTGACAACACTTCATGCCAACAACATGAACTGCTGAGATATTAGAAGGTATTTTTTTCTTGTGTCTTGAATGTTACAAGAATCACATCACATTTTGGGATTGTCCTGTTAATCTCTGTACCTGTGAGACACCAGCACAGCACAGCACATGTGTGGGTCTCTGTGCTTCGTGTACATACCTTTTGAAAAGATTCTCAAGATTCAGAGAGAAATTATCTTTCCTATGACAATTGCTAATATTGTGAAGGAAAGGAAAGAGAAAAGGGAAAGGGAAAGGGAAAGGGAAAGGGAAAGGGAAAGGGGAAGGGGAAGGGGAAGGGAAA
>JANHFX010028871.1:65892-89179 GCA_027560015.1 Chloroceryle amazona
GAGAAAGGAGAGAAAGGAGAGAAAGGAGAGAAAGGAGAGAAAGGAGAGAAAGGAGAGAAAGGAGAGAAAGGAGAGAACAGAAGAGAAGTAAAAGAAAGAGAAAAAAAGAGAGAAAGAGAAAAAGAGAAATAAGCGAAAAAGATAAAAAGGCATTCACAGAACATTTCCTAATATCTTTTTTTCACCACAACTGTCTCTGGAAGAATTTACTTCAATAAAGCTCCCAGCTGGAGTTTTAATCAAATAATCTTTCAGAAACAGGCTGACTGACAAACTAACAAATATCAAATGTTAGTGTCAGTGAGATGGGTGATAGCCAAAGGAATTATCCTGTGCAAATGGAAAACCGAGACATTACTGGTGTATAGCAATTGTCTAAGGGAATTTAGAAATACAGCAGTCACAGAGAAACAGCTCTTGAGCATAGATTCAACTTGAAAAAAATCCCATTTGGGATAATATGTTACATAAAGTAAGTTTGCATCTCTCTATCTGTTAAGTACCTCAAGACTCATTTGATAGTCATTCTCATTCCCCTGAAAAGGCTGTGTCATGCTTGTCTTGCCTAAGAGCCTTCATAACACTAGAATTTATTGAAATTTTACTCAGTGTTTTCATGTCTACAGTAGCAATGTCTGCTTAAAATACAGATTTTTTTTTTATATACAATGTTATTGCTGATATGTTCTCACATTGTTCTTGCATAATGTTAAGAGTCAAATGGCTTTGCTTCAGTCTTCTCTTTTCATATCTTTAAAAAGCATCAGTAATGTTTTCCAGCAGCAAAACATAGCTGGCAGACTTTTGGGAGGTATTGTCCCCATCTTTGTGGCCACAGCATGTTCTCACCTGGGACAGATATGAGGCATCTTGCTATGTTCAAATGACCCCCTATAATACCAGACTAGATCCCCAAATACTTGCACTTGCATTAATGTGGTGCTCAGCTGATAGGGTTAGCGTGACCTGCTTTGTCTAGAGAAATTATTCTCCAAGGGTATCCCACGCTCTCAGTCTGTCCCCAGGCCAACTGGGTATCGCTACACAGCATGACACGGCACTGCAATCTCTTTCCAGCAGGTTTACAAACATTAATCATCTCTTGTCATAGCTGGTTTCTCATCTCTGGCTTTCCTGTAACTCAGCATATTCTAAAGTTTGCAGCAGAAAGTGAAGCCTGTTGACTGGATCAGTATTTTCATCAGTTTAAGAAGTGTTTTTGTCAGTATTGCCTTTGGCTAGTGCTGAAATGAACCATTGATGGACTAATAATTGTAGGAATATGATAAGTATTGATATAGATTTGACAGAAGTAATTAGTGGATGACTTTTATTTATGCTGTGGTCTTCTTAATATTGAATTAGAAAAATAAATACATGATATTGGCAGAATGTGAGCAAATGCATCAAAAGGAGATGTATTTAAGAAAGTTTTCAAGGATGTTTATTTCAGAAAGCACTGGCATAATTGTCTTCCACCATTTGATTTTACTGCAGAGTTCCTTTCTGTTCCACTTACAACTTCATGTGCAATCCTGCACACTGCCTGGACTAGGACCAGATCCCATTTCCCCTCCTTGATACTCCCATGTTTGAACAGTAGTTGGTAGTTGGGCTGTGATTGCACATTGCTGGGTGGGTGTTTATGAAAAGTGGCCAAGAAGAAGAGAAGATAAAGGGACGAGAAAATACAAAAACTGGCAAAAAATAGCAATAGCAAAGAGTTTACCCAGCTGAATAAGAGGCAAAGGGTGTAGATATCTGACTGGGAGAGCTTTGCAAGGGCTTGTGACTGTGGAAGGGGCAAAGTGATTTATTTATGAAAGGATGTGTAAAAGGTAAGGAACTGGAATCATCAGTTAATTTTTTTCCCATTGGAAACCATACTAACATGCTACTTGCCAATTCTTGTTTTTGCATGTGGATCTTAACCTTGTAACTTTTCCCATCATGCTTTGGTGAGTTTTGTAAATAAAAAAAAACAAAACAAAGTTTAAAAAAAGAGCAGCAATGAAAATGTTGCTTCTTCTGTACCCCCTATTTTCACTAGAGAGACAGGCTTGCTTCAATTTAAAAATATTCCATAAGGAATAGTTTTGAGGATAGTTTTGAGACATAAAAAGATGGGTTGGATTCAGGTGGTGTTCTACTGTCAAGGAAGGAGAACACAAACAATCAAAGTCATGGTGACCACCCACAACTCCAGCTTCTCATTCCAGAGACCTCACTCTGCAGCCTGGCTGCTCTTTATGGCTTACTCTTCTGGTACTGACCCAGCACTCAAAGTCATGACATTATAGATGTTAGAGGATGCACCTTTGTCTAGTTCCTCACCATCTCTTTATGTTACCTTGTCTCTTGTTGAACCTGTTGAAGACTGTGTCTTACATTCACAGCAATGAGAATATTAGGTTTTATTTCAGAGTCACATGCCTCTCTTCTGAGAAGAACAAACACAAGACCCACCTAAAATCCATCAATCAGGCATCCAAAAATAGAGGGCCACAAATTGCTTCAAGGCACTTAACAGTGAAAGAAAGAGAGTGAAATATGCACTGGAAATAAAGAGTCCCAAGGCTAGGGTCAGTCCTTTTTAATGCATTTGTGTACTGCTCAGCATAATGCTCAGCCCTACAAATCTCAGTCTTTTCTCCCTCCAATATAAACACCAAGGCAGCTTTCTGGGCTCGTATCTCAAGCCTGTCAAATAAATTCTCCTGAGGACTGAAGGACCAACAAAAACCATCTTGCCTTTCCATCTGTTTTTTCTTCATTTTGCCTTTTAACATATACATTCAGCAGTAATGTATCATTTGTACTTACACATTACACCAGAAGGTACAATAAAGTATAGGAATTCACTGCACACCCTACTCCCTCGTGGGAGAGGATAAGCAGGCAAAACACACTTAATGCAGCAATTCTTAAAGCTGGGTCCTGAAGACCCCTTCTTTCTTAAGAGTTTGATGTGTGTGAGTTCTCCCCTTTCATCAAATAAACATATACTCCATGCCCTGCTCTGCTCCAGACCCTGCCTGCCATGCCTGTTCCATGAGAGGAAGGGTATTGAAAGAGGAGAAGAACTTGTGATAACCATCTCAGGATTCTCTCATATCTGCTGGCATCCTCCACTTCAGAGACATCCAAGCTGCAGGATGCAGCAGAACCAAGGTCTGCAGATAGCTCTCACGTGCACAAGGATATCAAGGAACAAATGTTGTTTTTCTGTGGGTTTATCAAACATCACAAATGCTCTTCCGTGAAGGAGGAGAGTTTTCCTCATCCATAACCAGAGGAAGTTCATCATAACACTTTTTATCTTCTGCTAAACTTTGAATTTTAGCTGTTGTTGCAACAGCATTGGCAAGGTTGGGGCACTTGGCCTTCTGTGACAAATCTGATATGCTTTTCTGGGGAATTTTCTGCACGGAAATGATTGTTCTCACTGAGACCAAGCCAGGCACACAGGGAGCTGTGCAAGTGCAAAGACCTCATGCAGTGCTATGCGCCCAGAAATATCTCTCAGCATTTGGTGATCTATAGCTCAGGCACTTCTGGAGATGGAGGTCTTTCTAAATAATAACACTCAGAGGACTTTTCTGACATGAGTTTGCCTAATCCTTTTTGAACTCATGCAAACTTTGAGTTCAAAAAAAACACAAACCTTAAGGAATTCCATAGTTTAACTGCTCATTGAGTGAAAAACATTCATCTTGACTGTTTTGAGTTTGACTCTTACCAGCTTTGTAAGATGACCACCAGTCCTAACACAGAAAAAGACTGTGAGCTATTATCCTCATGTTTTTCAGCAGTTCTCATAGGTTTCAGTCATCTTTTCCCCAGGCTGAAGAAAGGGATCACACCATATCCAGAAAATTCCGAATATCTTTTCCCACCTCTATGAGTCTTCTCTAATCCTGTTATTTTCCTTCTTGAAAGAAGTGGTGAGTGGAGGGGACCACACAATGTCCAAGACATGAGTACAGAGTGCAGTTACACAGCAGCACACTGATGTTTTCTAATTGTACCCTGTTCCTCCCATTACCACCATTCTCTTTGATTTGCTTTTGGTTTCAGTTGATGGTGTTTCCAACAGAATTATCTGTTTGTAACCCAAAATCTTGTTTATGGATGAAAACAGTCAGGTCAGAGCCTATTGCTGTGTAGGTGGTACTGGGATTCTTCCTTCCACATCTGTACCACTTAAATATTTGTTTACTTGAACAGCACAGACTTGCTTTTCTCCCGTAGTTTTAATTTTGGTTTTAGTCAAGTTTTTACAAAGAAGATTATTTGGAATAGAAAGAAAGACTCTGCGTGACTGCAAAGGGGAGCATTTAGCACTGCACTCGCTTCTTTTTGTGTCTCTGTAGGAAAATTAACCTTCAGGATCAAATTCTGATGCATAGCACCTATAAAACTGCAGCTCCAGCCAGCAGATGCCTCCCGCTCAGCCCCTAGAAGGGCATTGCCTATAGCTATCCCATAACATAAAATGGGACAGAATAAAGTGAGATGCTAAGTCAATGTAAAATTAAGACAAGAGGCTTTTTAAGTTACGATTAGAAATCACTCCAGATTTCCTCCTGTGGCCAAGAACATCATCAGTTGTTCAGCACAGCAAATCTTAACTGTGCATAAAACCCTAAATCAGGGCAACAGCCACTCTTGGCTGAAGGTTCTCTATTACAGCACTAGTATGATCATGAAAGTTGGAGTATCTGTTAAAGGGAGTACAAATGACCAAAGCATTCAGATGACTTTCAGCTATTTAGTGCATTCCTGTGCTGCATTCATGATATTTTTAATAACAATCAATAGACTCATCTTCTGGTAGTTTGCTGTCTTATGTTGTATTGAAGTTTCCCATTATTTAAATTTTATGACACAGTGCCTCTCCAGCTGATCATGTCGTGGAGTGCCCTCTAATTTTTGTATGGGATCATTACACTTTGACACTATCTGTGCCACCTAGAAATGAAGTGATGGGAGCTGCACAAATTGCTCAAGATGTAGTTTTATCAGGGGTGCTATTCTGTGACTGCACGAGTGGAAGATGATATAAAGTGAGCCTTAATCACAAAAGCACAAAATACACCACCAAATAACAAAGTAAAAGGAAGAAATACAGGATATTAGTCGTTAATAGAAGTTGAGCAGAAGGTCATTATTTTAAGAGGGATATTTCAAAACACACCTTTAAAAATAAACCTGAGGACAGCAAGTAAAAATGGGGCTATAAAGTGCTTTGCCTATTATTAAAATAGCCTGACTAGTTTAATACTTTCTCTTTTCTTTGGTTTGGGGTTTTCTTTCCTCTATTTTTTCTTTTTTGTGTCTGTGTGTGTGGCTTTTTTGTGTCTAATGTGTTTTCTTGGCTGAGTCAAAATATGAACCACACTGAATATAACAACCAACACAACTGTCAAGTAAGAGTCACGATCATTTCTATCCAAAAACTTTTTTACTTTCCCACCATCTAAAGAGCATAAAGAACACCTGAGAGATTCTCTGATCTTTATATGAAAAAGGTCTCAGAGAGATTATAGAGAACAGAGAAAGGGACCAAGTGAAAACCTGTGCATCTGCCATCCATCACAAACATGTGTATTCCAGATGGCTTTAATATATGGTTACACACATATCTAGAGAAATAATCTCGCCTCATAAACCCCCAAACTGAGAAGCTGCCTAAGATATAGAATCATTTGATACTGGTATATGCATTTTTCACTATCCAGAACTCATTGTAAATCATCCCGTGGTGTGCACTGAGAAATGAATGGTGTTCAAGGTGAGAACTCGGAGACATTAATTTGATAGTGCATCTAAAATATTGCACCCTCATTGCCATTAAGTGAGCTATAAAGGATTGAATAGTTCAGCCAAATAACCTTGGTTAACTATCACAAATTATCGTCCGTTCTCTCAGCTTAGGTCTGAGGTATAAAGCTGAGTGTCGTGCTAAAGATCTGGAAGTTGCAGGTGCTGCGCAGACCCTGTGCAAAAGGCCATTCAGGGGAATTAAGAAAACAACTTTTCGACTTATGAAAAGGCCACAAGGCCATTCATACCAGTGTGTAGAAAGACTTTTTTCTTGGGTCTAAACTGAAAGACAGGGGAAAGACATGGAGAGAGACAGCCATCAGCTCCTCACTCTACACAAAAGGAAGGTTACAGTCTGCTAGTTCATTAAGAGCCATAAAACCTGCCAGCTTGGCTGGATCTGTCCCCTTGTGGGGAGGGGACGCAGTGCTGCTGATTCCATTCAGTCCATTCCATCACTCATGTTCTCTTCAGTTAGCAAAACAAGTGGACACTCTATCCCCAGACTGGCAACCCCAACATCTAGGAGGCTTTGGGATAGGGCAACACTTCACCTCCACTCCACTCCTTCCATTTCCCTGTGAGGGATCAAAAACTGCATATGTGTGATAAATTGAGTTGGAGTGGCAGTGCTTATTTACTGTAGGCAGGCAATTCTTGGTGTGCATTAAGATTTAAAAATGCCAAGGTAGAAGACCATGATTAAATGGGCCAATACTCTGAAAAAAACCCTCAAACAATTAAAGGAATGATGGAGACCAGATAATGAGTGACAGACACATGATGGCAGAAGGGGGGAAGGGAGGATGGTACAATCATACCACCTTGTGATAATTGAATTTCCTTATCTCAGAAGAGAGATACAAACCTCTGGAACAGAACTACTTTTTTAAAATTTATGAATGCTGAGGGCAAGAGAGTATTAGAAGAACTGTAACATCTCTGAGACCTGGATCAGGACCTGTAGGAATAGGAAAAAATATTTAAAAGGACTTATACAATTGCATGACATGGTAGATTGAGCAGAAACAGTTAAAGCTGGCAAAAGGACAAGATGATTTATATCCTGTAGTTCAAGAGGAGGCAGTGAAACTAATAGCAAGTTTTTGGCAAATGTTTATGATATTCAGTAAGGACAAAGATAGTGGTGTTAGAGGACAAATAGCTCGTGTTGCTGTGGGTTCCAGCAAATAACTGCTGGACTGTAAGCCTGGCTCACTGTGGTAAATAGAATACATTAAAGACCTTACACAGAGTATCTAATATTAGTATGTAGTATTTGACATGGCCCCAAGGAAGGACATCAATTTCAGAAAAATGTGACTAGCTGCCTTAACAAAAAGTGCCTAATCACCACCTAAAGAGGCAAGGCAACATATAGACCAAATTCAAACCAAGGCGTAGTACAATTAACTCTCTTTGTTAGAGGCAGATGCAGAATTGAGTCTGGAAGGGACCTCTGACAGTCAACCCACCTCTCATCAGAGGGCCAACTATGAAGATAGAAATGGTTCCTTAGGGTTGTGTCCAGTCAAGTTTTGAATATTTGCGTGGTCTGAGATCTCACAGCCTCCATGTGCAGTGTTTGATCTTCTTCTCTACGAAATGCCTGTAATCAGAAGAACAAAGCAATTCATGAAGGCTGGTTTCAAAGCCATTTGACTGGGAGTAAACGGAGAAGAATTTAGGTCTGAAAAATACTGGCAGAAGGGATTGCCCAATATGAAGACACCATCTTTTGTTTTTTACAACTTTCCTGACATTTCACAGCAGACATTTGCAGTCTTTTAGAAATTATTTTGGGTAGGGATTAATAAAGGTGTCTTTCTCTGTAGCTTACTGAAATAACTTGGTCTTGATCCTTGCATTTATTTCTCAGTCTTCTTATCCTCCCAGTAAAAATTTGCATCCCCACACAAAGTGCGATGTTGTCTCACTGTCTTTCAGTGCTGGCACACCTGGAAAATAGATTGCCACACAAGCAAAAATCCTAATGAAGAGACAGAGCCAGATTCAGTAACATGTTCCATGGGAAGCAGAACTACGTGGAAGCACTTGCTTGGCTCTATTTTACAACTGACATAAAGTTGTCCATTTTGGCATAACTGAACTCATGAGAAAGCCAGACTGCATGGGAAAGAACATTTCATGTTAATAAAAAAAAAAAGACCTCCCTGGTCAGAAAGCAATTTTGGACTGGTGACTGGCTGATTCAAAACTGCAAACCTGAGCAAATCTGGAGGAATCCGCTTTTAATTTGTATAAAGGGGAAAGTAGAAAAGAAATACACAAAAACCTGCTGCATCCTAGGTCGGTGTGCTGGGATGATGCTGACTGTAGACCCAACATGCCCCCATGGTACTTGAGGGAGGAAACGCCGCATCCCTGACCAAAGCTGCTCAGTGCTTTCACAGAAACAAGAGCTGCCTAAGCTGCCAGCCCTGCTGCTGTGTAGCTCCATGCCTGGGGACTCAACAAAAATGTCAAAAAATCAAACCAACATGCACCAGGCTGCTCTGTGAAGAAGACACTGCTTATGGGACAGTGCAGGAGCACAGAACAGGGCACCTGGCCATTACTGCATGTCAAGTCACACCACTGATCCCACCTCAATGACAAAAAATCTGCACTTCTTCCCACCCCCTTCCTTGGTACCACACAGCTCCTCTGTTTGTCTAGCTTAAGTGAAACAAGACCCCCAGGTCATATGAGGCCCTCAGTCCTTTACTGGAATAGGAATGATAATATCCTGGGTATAAAATCTGCCAAATGAACAAAGGACAAAGCAGATACTTTTGTTTCAGCTGAAGAATACCAATTATTCTTGTGTTTCTTAACCACACATTTATCTGCCTCCTTCTTATTTTTTTTCTAAGTGAACTGCCATGTTAGTGGTTATTGTTTTGCCAACAACGTGTGATTCTGCCTGATAATATCAAGCTATGCAAAACAATGTACTATTGTCTACAGTCCCTGCTCTTATAGTAAGTTAACAGTTACTGTAAACAGAAGGACTCTTAGTAAAGATGAACCAACGATATATTTTGAATTAGGCACAAGGCAAACACTTAACATACGAGAATAAATCTTCTCCAGCTGGCAAACATCGCAGGAATAGTTCATTCTTTCAAAAAGATTGCATTGGGTTTGCACTGCCAATAGTTATACACAGAGTCATTGTTTCAGTCTCAGCAAGAGAGTTATTTATACACTTTGAATGAGCGCTGCTTTCTTTAGAGCTCCTCTTAAACTTCACAAAATCCATCCGTCAAAAACCATACCAAGAATATGAGGTTTTAGCCTAATGTTTAAGATTCATTTTCTCTGGTGGGGGACACTAAAGCTTAGTCTTAATAGATCTTAAAGACAGAAGGGGAATATTAGGTCACACAGTCAGATCTCTTGTATATCATAGGCCGTAAAATTTCTTCCAGCTACTTCTGTATGGAGCCCAACGGCTGACATTTGGCTAAAGTGTGTGCCTGGAAGGTTTACAGTCCTGAATCTGCCATTTTTCTCTGTAGCTGGTTCCAGCAGAAATCAACCTCACCATTAAACATTTGTGTTGTACTTCTGTTTGATTTTCTTTGGCTTTGATTTCCATGCTTAGGTTCCCATTGTGCTTTTCTCTGATCCTTTAAAAAGCCCTTTAATAGCTGTTATTTCTCTACCTTCCAAGAACCCTGAACCATCTGAATACTGTGTGTTTTTGGTTCATTGGTAGTTCTGAATAAAGGCAGGAGAGCAGAGAGGGAGTTTTGTCTGGAATCCAACTAAATTGTATTTGCATTGTTTTCTACCAAAAAAAAAGAAAGAAAAAGAAAAGAAAAGAAGTTGTTTCAGCTTAAATGGGAACATTGTGTTGTTCAGTTTTGTTGTTTCAATTTGAAACAATTTTCAGCAACTTGCAACTCTTGCAAAATTTCTGCATCCGAAAAAAATCACCCCAAAAACCCAGAAGGAAGTTCAGGGAAATTCTTGTTACCTTTCTGCATTTTCCAGTCTACATTTTTTTGCTAGAAAGGCTCCAGATTAAATAAACTTATCTTGATCAGCACTTCCATATGATAGATAGGCACTTCAGTTTTTAGTATGATGGTAACTTCCCCAAAGTGTATCAGCTGCAAAGCCTCTGCCAATATTCTGAACTGACGATACGTGATGTGAAACACAATATGATCATTACTAAGAGAAATATTAGCTGTCCTTACTGTTTCACCAGAACGAGACACCTTTCAGTGGATCAGGGTTTCATGAGGATGTTATCCCATATTTCTTGAATGAGGACTTTTACAAGTTAGCTAATGCGTCTTTAATCCAAATAAGCTGGCTGAGCAGTGGATCTTACCAGTAAAAAATATGTGTGTATTTGAAGGTTTAAGAGTATCTGTCCTCTCCAGACAGTCCTCTCACATTGTATAATATTTATACATCAATAACCAGGCACAAAAAGATGAGATTAAATTTGGCCATCATTTAACTCTAAAAAATAGCTCCCTGTGATTTGCAGGCAAGAAGACTATTAAGTAAATGTTTATGTTCCAGAAGATCTCAATTTCCCATACTTCTGATGTGATTTTCATACATGTTGCACTATGAGTGTTCATCTTGGGCTTTCCATTCTTGCTTTCATTTAGGAAGACAAATCTAACTTGCACCATGGGAATATTAGAGGGCAAACCAGCCACTAAAATGCTATCAGTGTCATTCTCATCATTTTAATAGAAATATAAAGTGCAATTGCCATCTTTTCTGCACCCATTAAGCAAATTAGGATATTTTCAGCTCCACTGATCTGCTAGCATGCCTTGCAATTGGCGTTATATCCAACATTAGCATCCCCTTATTTCTGAGGGTGATGGGGAGCTACACCTAGTGAAGCTTTTATTATAGCCAGCATCAGCACAGTGCAATCAATACAGTCTTATTCCTTCTGTGATCCAGATAATTTTACTACTGAACTTCATTGGCAGTGAACAAAGGTAGCATGGTCATTATTCAGTAGGGATCCTCACACACTATACAAGTATTTGCTTTAGGATCAGTGAAAAAGAAGGAAAGCTGCCAAGAGTTTTTCTGGCTGGCAAGTCTTTGGAGGCTTATGAAACTTCCTTGACTTCTCATTTTTCAAGAAAAACAAAACAAAACAAAAAACAGTTTTGAAAAGTTTAAAGGGACCTTCAGGCTTTATGGAGCTTTGTGATAACTTTTAGAGGGAGTGGTTTCCTATCCGGGAAAGAAAAGTTACACAGATAACTTTCCAGGTAACCTTCTTAGATGAGGTAAAAACCTTCACGTACCAACTTCAGCTTTACCGCCCTCTGATGTACAAGTGGCCAGGTTCTCCTGTGGGTTATTAGAGATGGGTCCACCAGACTTACCTCCTGTGTTTCTCCAGGAAGGCAGGCCTCCCAACCTGACGGTGGCATTAATGTTTTACCAGATCTGACAACATTTTCAGTGGTGAAGAAAAATCTTAATAACGATGTTACATTGCATTCCTTAATCATAGCCTTTTGAATATCACCCAATTTCTGTATGGAAATAAACTGCTGACCAACAGAAAATGCTGCAGCATTTTCACAGTGGAATAGGTGTGTCTAGGAAAACAAACAGATGAATTTTAAAAGTAGGAGAAGGATTATTGCAAGCCTCCTGATAATGCTGTGTGATGCATCTACATAGTTTATGAGCTTAATCTGATTAATAATACAGAAAGATATCAGTGAAACAGAATTCCCAAAACTCGGATGTTCATTTCAGCTTTGTTTAGTAGGTTATATGTAGCATCAGCTGTTTCCTTTTTTCAACAGGATGAAGCACCTGAAAACACTCTAATTTTTACCAGCTGTTGAATTATTAAATGTTTTTCTTATAGTCTCATGAACTGGATGTAGGAATCCCCAAATCTGGAAAATTCTGAGACCTCACAGCTGCCAAGGAGAGCTTGAAAAGGTGACACAGATGAATGAAGAGATTTCAGCAACAGGAAGGGAATTAAGGACAAATTTTCTTCCCTCCCACCCCAAATAATTTACAGAGAGCTGTAGTAAGTGGGTTTACCTATAAAGAGAGACACAAGAACAGCCTAGGTATTCCTAAATAGTTCCTCTTCCTCCTCTATGTTTTCCTGATTCACTCCCCAATACCAGGCTGTCACTGACACCCAAGCTTTGCTCTGCAGTCAGGTGCGCTGTGCAGCATTGTAGTGCATGACACTTTCTGAGTGACTGCCTGAGTCAGAAGGTGATCCAAGAGCAAGTCGTTCAACTCTAATCTCCCCTCCTTGCAAGGTGCTCGTCCTTCTAGACAAATTGCTTTCATAGTCTGAAAGTAATTTTTCCAATTAAGAGCTAATTTCCCCTCTACTATGCCCATTTAACAAGCGATAGGACAAGAGGAAACAGCCTCAGGTTGCTTCAGGCTTGGTTTAGATTGGATATTAGGAAAAATTTCTTCACAGTAAGGGTTGTAAAGCCCTGGAACAGGCTGACCAGGAATGTGGTGGAGTAACCAGCCCTGGAAGGATTTGAAAGCTGTGGAGCTGTGTTGCTGAGGGACATGGTTTAGTGGTGACCTGGCAGTGCTGGGTTAATGGTTGGACTTCATGAACTTAAAGGTCTCTTGCAACTGAAACGATTCTGTGATCCTATTTTAGACTATCTCAAATGGTCCATTATGGCCTGCTAAGTGTGATGGCCAAGCCAGCAAAGTCATTAATCGGCACAGAGGTGGAAGCAGAGTGGTAGGGCGCTGCGAGGAGGTCCCCAGTGACTGCGTGTGCTGTGCCACACTGGTCCCAGTGAGATGGGGGCAGTTCCCTCAGGAAGAGGTTGCAAGTCTCTGTACCTTTCAAATACAATAAAATCCAACCATTTTGTTGGGCTTTTTTCCCTTTTGTTAACCATTAAGAAATGGTTCTAGTGCAGATAAATGCATCTAGTGAAACCACTTAGATAAGAGCAATTGATAATTTACTAGAACAGATTCTTTGAAAATGATGGAAAAAATCCATAAGAATATCTCCAGTGTATTGATTAGCAGATGAGTATTCATTCCTATTACCAGAGGTACAAAGTAATTTAAGCAAAGAAGTGAGAATTGAAATGGATTAATACCATTACTGAAGCTGGATAGCGTGATGCAGGAAACAAAATTAATTTTGAGCTCTTCAAGGGAAGTAGTTGTGCATGTTGGAGGTTGGAATGAGATGATTTTGGGGTCCCTTCCAACCCAACCCATTTTATGATTCTATGATCTAGTTTCAAAGTAGAAATAATTGGGAATTCACAAAGAAATGCTTAAGTCTGTTTAAAATGTCTTCAGGTTCCTGCTACAGAATCACCAACAGTGGCAAGAGGACACAGGGTGGTGACCTTAGGGCAAGATTGTCTTAGGCTGACTGCAACTAGTGTTGGAGGGCCCTGAATATGCTGGGGCTGTCTGCTCTGAAGAGCATGTAGCTCCAGCTGGGATCCCTTGAGCAGATGATGGGCTGGCAAGATGGAAGTGCAAACACCACATAGCTGGCCCTGACCTCAGCACGGTCCATGCTGCAGATGCTGTGATCGTGCTGTGAGAAACTTCACTTCCCCCAGTGAAGGAATCCACAAACCTCCATTTCAAAAGGGAAAAACTCTGAAACCCCCTCTCCAGGGGTTTTCCTGTAGAAATATGACAACCTCATAAACAGAGCTCTGATGAAATATGGTTCACATCTGTAGTCATTTTATAGCTGACCAAATGTGCAGCCTGGAGTTTGTATTTGCTAGAGCTAAGATAATAACAGGCCTGAGAACTCCCAGCAGTTGTTTGCTTTGATTTGCAGTATGTTTGTTACACCACATTATAATCAAAAATTGGGTATATCCGCTGGTAAAAATCTCATGAGTTACAAAAACAAGGCTTCTGCCAATGTTGTTTTATATTAAAAAGAGAAAAAAAAAATTTTTTTTTTTTTTTGTGAGGCAATGAGGGTTGGTTTGGTTTGTTTTTTTTTTTTGCTGAAATACTCTATGGCCTGTGCTAGGACTGAGTAAAAAAAAATAAAAGTTTAGGAAATAAACTACAGTACCTTATCACCTTGTTTTCTCTGATTCAGATCACTAGACTCTACAATTTTTGGTAAGTATTTTGGAGTAAGGTAACTGATTTTAAATCAACACGTTCTTCATTTCCCACCCGAATATGACTAAAACCCACCGCAAAGAATCCCCGGTTTTGAAATATTTCGAGGCCAGCATCTCATCCCTGCAGAGCCTGTAGCACAGCACACAGCTATGATCTCCTCACAGATGAATCATCTCATTTAGATGTGGCTACATACCACTAACCAGAAACAATACTGACATTTTTAATGGAATGGGCATGATTGAAAATGTGCTTGTGCACATTATTGTCTAGTGGTTAAATAATTCAATGTCAGATTATAAGGAGCTACTGACAGAAGCATACAGGTGATGGCAAAAAAGGGAGAGAATCAAATAAAAGATATTGGATAGTAAATTGGAAAGAAGATAATGCAGCAATGCGCTGAGTATCTGGAATATTTATATGCGAGGACATGGGATGCAAACAGGAGAGCGTAAGTCAGAATTAAACCCAAGTATTAACTGGCACTTGAAATTCAGGGAGACAAGAGACGGCCAAAGAGGCATCATCTGCTATTTCAGAGTAGGCACAGGACATCTTAACTTACAAAGAAGGTCAATGCTGCTTCTGCGAGTTAGGTAAAAATAAGAGAGAGATTTGTTGATGGAGCTAAAGGGGAGAAGAGCCAGTTCCACCGTGTGGGTTGATCAGAGGGTGCAGTAGGAACACAAGACAATCACTGCAGCCAGGAAAGGCAGCTCTACAGAACTGGGCAGTGGGAGATTTCACCCATCTGTCCAAAAAGCATCACTGACCCATCTGGCAATGTAATCACCCCAGTGTTTTAGAGAGCATTTGGAAGTTGCTAACAGTGCAGGCAAATTTGTTTCTGACTATCAAAGAGGAGTTGGCTGTAAATCCGATGGTGGAGTGTAGGTAGAAGTGGCCACAACAGCTGTTAACTGATCTGAGAAAAAAGGCATGAAAACAGCAGAATAAGAGGCTGGGAGTCCAACAAAATGGTCACAGCATCTGAAAGAACACTGGTTGGCCATCCTTGCTCTATGTGACTGAGAGGAGTACAAGCAACAAGTAATAAATAGAAAGTAATAGGGATAAAATTATGAGGACGATTCTTCACCCAAGGAAAAAAAATCCCAACATAGTAAATGTCAAAAGTAGGGAATAAAGAAACATGTAGAATGAAGGAGGATTATAAAGAAAATAACAATAAAATAGAAAAAGAATCCCAAACAGAAAAGCTCAAGCTTTTTTTTACTATTATTATTTCTTTCAAAATGCAATCCAGTAGCAGCAGCAAGGCAGGAAGAAAGGGTTCAGGAACTGCAGCAAGTAGAAAAGGAATTGAAATCCCTCAGAGAAGTTCTATTACTTAACAAAAACACGCAGAAGTCAGGTGGTACAGTGAAAGCTGAAGTTTTGGGGCCTGCTTTCTTTCAGGCTGCAGGAAGGAGATTAGTCTTCACCAGGCACTGAAACAAAGTAAATAGGGAAATGGGGCAACACAGACCAGAGCAAGGTAAAGAGTAAATGAAAGAATATTTAGACAGTACAGATGGATTTGAGTCAGCAGTGCTGACGAAATCCATGCCAGGGTACTTAAGGAAGAAAGCAGCTGGCAGTGATCTGAGATCTCACACAGACCAGGGAGAGCAGGGGAGGCATCAGAGGACATAATCCGAAGAAAAGGAAAGAGGACAGGAATTGCAGGATGATCAGCCTGCTGTTGATACCCAAAAGAATTGTTACCAAAACCCAGTGCCCTTATAGACACCTACAGAATAACAAAGCACAAACTTCGAGATGAAGTTATCAACAGTTCACTTCAAACTGAAGGGCATCTCACACTGAGAGCTGCAGGAGGTCTCCCTTGCTAAGAGTTACTTTCAATTTTCTTTTGAAGGACTTGCTGCTCCAACAGAGACTCTGTATCTGAACTTCCTGAGCAAAAGCAAGCTCAGGAGCATTGCCAGGATCTGAATTCAGCTCATTCTTGATGAATCCACAGAGGGGTGGTCTGGAATCTTTCAGATTAAATTGAATGAAGATAGATGCCATATGCTATACTTCTTGAGGAGAAATCAAATGCACAAATGGAGAATAACAGGATGAAAACAACCTAGTAGGAAAAAAAAAAAAAACAACCAAACCCAGTTACAGTTAAATATATCTGGGGGCCTGTTGTGGTTTCGTGGCCGAAACCAGGACAGGGTCCTACAGGATCTCAGACTATATCACAGAATGCAGAGGAATTCCTACCAACCCAAGATCTTGCTAACACCTTGCTAACATTTTAATCATTTAGAATACATGCAAAAAGAGGTTGAGAGTGTGGGCCAGGACAGTAGTACTGTGAGGAAATAGAAGTCTCTATGCCACCTGGACATGGAGAAATGGTTCAGAGCTTTACTGGAGAGATCTCTCAAGGGTCTGTAGAAGTTTCTTCAGCCACTAGTCAATCAACTCAGTAAGTACAGGTACCACCTCTCCTGTTTTCTAGTCTGTGTTCTTTTATTAAACTGGTCCTTATCTTAGCCTGTAGGGTCTCACCTGTTTTTTTCTCCTGATTCTTTTTTTCTTCTTATGGCAGGGTGGGGAGGAGGAGAAGCAGTGGGCAAGTAGCTGTGTGGTGTTTAGTTGCCAGCAGAGGTTACACTATGACACCACTGTTTAGTCTGTCCTCTTCACTTTTTTTTTTTACTCCTTTATTCTTTCCCCCCTCCATTTCCTACTTCCTTTCCTATCTTCCTTCGCCACTTTTTCTATTTATTTTTTGGCTTCCCTGACACACCCCCCAGTGCCAAGTCAGTTTTTGGTAGTCTAGTTGTGGTAGGCTGTGGTAGCAAAAACCTAGACTTCTTTGGGCTGTTCAGCACTAGGAAAGACTAAACTAAGTCAAGGAAAAGCATAATGTGGAAAGGGCGGACCAGGGAAAAGTGTTATTTAGTGTGCAATATGCCTATTTCAAGCAGGAACCTTTGCAGACCTGAGCAAGAAAAAGCAGGATCAGACTGTCCAGTATCTGCTCAAAATTATCTAAGGGTCAGTAATCAAGAGGTGCTAACATCCAGCACACTCTCTTTATTGCTGTTCAGCAAGAAATGCCTCCAAACCCTCTGAAGGGCACTCTGGGTGCTGTGCGTTCCCACCAAGGCAAGCAACAAGTCACTAACTGGATCACCTGCCCGGAGGTCTAATGAATGCATTGATGTGGCTATTTTAGGAACTTCAGCCTGAAGGAGGAATTGAAAGAAAGAAAGAAATCATTTGACGTGTGGTGTGGCAGCTACCAGGTCTCAAGAAAAAAAGGAAAACGAGTAGAAACTATTAACAATAAAAGAAATCAGATATGCTATTACAGAACAGTTCAAATGGTCAGATAAAAAGGCTTATTATGTGGTCTCTTGGAATGAGCCACCATGTAGTTTTGATCATTACCAACCACTTTCTGTCACAGCAGATAATTTCTACTTCCGAGACATGACTAGAATACTTTTTGACAAACATATCTGCAGTTCAGGCTTCAATTTCAATCTTAAAGAGCCCTGTTTTCAAAAAAAAAAATAGCCTGTCACTTCAAGGGCTTGGACACGAGTCAGCTAGATAGGCAGCTACAGTGTGAAACTGCAGCTAACTCAAACACTTTACGTAGCCAGAGAGAGAAAGCCTCACAAGGAAGCACAGGTCATTTGAGTATTGGGTGGCAGTCCTGCACAAGATGACGTGGCAGGCCATGCTTTTGCAGCTGCAGAAGTGATGACCCAAAGGAGACCTAGAGAAAGCTTCACCTTTGTGCCTTAAAATGCGTGTCTGAGGTGATCTCTGTGTGCTGACCATGAGTGGCTTCTTTATTCTCCCACACTTCCAGGTGCATAAACAAGTATTGGAAAACTGAAGCAAGAGAGCCTTTAAGAAAATCCCCTGGATAGAGGATTAAAAGTGTTCTTATGAAAAATACTGCAGACATTTGCAATTAGATCAATATTTCTACAGGAGGAAATTAAAAAAGGGCTAAAGAAAAAGTAAACGATGCTCTCAGAGAGCATCTTGCACTCACTGCTGATGGCAAAAGCAGTGACAGCCCCTCCTAAAAGCAGCGTCTTGGTCTATTTTCCATAAATCTGTTGGGCAACTTGAATCAATAGGGTCTTCTGGAACACCTGAGGCTTATTAGACCCCTTTTCCATCATGTACTTTTTTTTATATTGGCTCAGCTTATTTAGGCTGTGTGTGTCAGTTTACATATCTATCCTTGGAACTAATCTGAAATAATGATGCAATAGTGGCTTTAAGGATAGGCCTTTTTTTTTTTTTTCTGTATAAATCTTTTAGGTTTTAAATTATACAGTGGCCCTTTAGAGCTCTTGCCCTCCCTGACTGATAAGATTTAAGTCCCTGAGGTCCAAAATGAGCAATGCTGGAGCATGCATTATGGCTGCATCACGGAGCAATTTCAGCAGGAGCAGGAGATGCAGCAGAATTACCCAAGTCTGTGGTGCTATCAATAGGAAGTGATGACTCACCCAACTACTGCTTTCAAAGTGCCCATATCGTGGACAGTGAAAGCATGTTTTGAGGGTGATCAGTCACCCCACTGCCAGGAATAGGGGAAGGAGTGTTAGCAGCAAGAAGAAAAAAGTCTTTACATCCAGCATCCAGCACTTCTGATACCTGCGGAAAAACCTCATTTATGTTGTGAGTTTGCCCATTAAATTGTGTAGAGCTTTGCAAGCTTTATTGAGGTGATTTTTGAACTGAGATGTCATCCTTACAAAACAAGTTCATGTCAGTCTTCACAAAGCTCACTGACAATAGCCTGATTACATAAAGACAGACTGATACAAGACCCGGGACATGTTCAGAGAGTGTTGTGATAAAAGAACAACCTGACTCGAATGGTGGATAATATTTAGAACAATAGGTGAAAGGTGCTCCTGGAAGTTGAAAGAAAGAGTTCTCAGTACTCAGAATGAATCCTAAAGAGGAATGACATGATTTAGTCGGGTGCAAGCCAATCTATTCTGCCATTCAAAGGTTTTGGAGACTATTTATATGGAGCTCCAGAGACAGCATTTGATAAGCTTAACAATCCGTATGGCACCCTGCCAAATCTGCATGAGGCAATGGAAATTCAAGTTGCTCTCAGCTTTCTAGAGAATAGATTGGATGTTAAGTAGAGCAAAGCAAAGTAGGTTTCTGCTCTATGTCTAGACTTGGATGGTAAATGACTTTTTTTTGAAGGTGCATTGATTAGAAAAATGACTGCTTGCCCTTGAGTCACTGCCAGCCTCTGACTGGCTCTGTATCATTGATGAATACTGATGCAAAAGAATAAACTTTGGTGATAACATTAGGTCTAGGCTGTCATTGAGAACTTTTTGAAAGGAAGAACAACTTGTGGATAATCTGCTTATCTAAAGAAAAGGCAAGAACTAAAAATGCAGTTTAAGCTGTTTTAATATATAATACATAGTTCAGTGGCCTCTAGAGCTAATGGGTTGTGATTTTTCAGTATATCTTCGTTAGTGGACTGATGTTGATTTCTGAAAGTGTGGATTCTGATTAAAGATTCGTGGGGTTTTGTCATGTTTATTAGGGTTTTGTCCTCTAAAGTTCCTCTGGTGTTTAGCAGCCTGTGTGCTCCATAGAAGAAAGCATTCCTCTAACCAGCACTCACTTGTATTCATTAAATTCTTTTCCCTCTGTGAATTGCACAGGGATTCTGATGCTCTCTTTGAGAATTCAGACCTTTCCAAACTGACATTGGACGATGGATTCAAATGTCATCAAGTCCCTGGAAGGCCAAGCACATACAGACTGATAGCAAGTACATGCTGTCTGTGTTAGAAGCCAGCAATGAAGGGGCTCCTTGCAGTGCTGGATTTGCCCCTGGCCTTTGCTGAAATTACTCCTCAGCCTCTGGCTTTCTCCCTGGTGAAACAGCAAAATGATTCAAGAGAACTCTAATTCCTAAACTGCAGATGTCAAGAGGGATATATGTACAGGCTTTATGTTAGGTACCAAAAGGTAGCAGACTTTTCTTTGGATTGGAGCTTTTACCAGCTCGCTTGTAATCCATAATGAAAAGGTCAGTAAAACACTGCAGTGCTCGTGCCAGACCCACAACTCCTTGGCCTCTTCATGAAGGACAATAAACCAGGAAGAGCAGAAATAGTGGAAATTCAGGGAAATGACAAATACATTTATCTAAGAAAGACAGTCAGAGTGCAAGCAAGGTAAGAGCAGTGCACCAAAAAGAGACGAGGTAAATACTTGGTCCCAGCTCCTGCTGAAGCAACCAAAGAGGCAGGCTGGCATTGTCAGAGATTCATGTCTCCTGATTATTTCCAGCCACAAGTTCTTATCAGTCCTGTGCCACTGCCTGCATGACATGAATGAATTGAGAAACTGGTCCAGTCAGAAACCCATCACTTTTTCTTATTTTGGGGCTGGTTTTCAAGTAGATCAGTTTACTGAACCGGTGCATTGAGCATCAGAATGAGTAGCAGGGGTGGCAAAAATGGAGAATTGAGAATGTGTGGCCAAGATTAGGTAAGTCAAGCTCCACTTCGGTTGATTTAGGGCCATCATAAAATCACAGCCTAAGCTGGAAAATATTTCTTTGAGAAAGCAGATATGCAATGCAGGTAGTGAAACACATGGACATCTGGGTCACAAATAATACACAATATTATTAATACAGATACAATACTTAAGAAATTCACTTTGCTGTTAACACTGATAAGTTAAAGCATCAGGAGCTATTAACAAATCAAACAAAAAAAAGTCACTTAAATAATTAGCAGCTGACTTCAGTTGTACAACGGACAAAAGAAATCCAGAATAGACTTTATTCCCACACCTCAGCAGAACTGGTCTAGATGCACAACTCAGTAAAGACAAGATCCTCCAAAACCTAAATTCCTGGGAGGTCCACAGTGCAGAATTCAGTAGGTTATGTCTGCAGTTTTAGGAAAACTCTGTCTGCTGGTGGGACAGCAAATGTGACCTGAATCCCAAGAGTTTCTGTGGAAATGGCTGCAAATTAAGTGTACTCAAATTAAGTAATTCTCTTCAGGTTTCCTAAACAAAACTTTAGATTAAAAATAAAAAAAGGTGCAGGGCTCAGTAAGTTGCCCAAGCCATGGGTCATCTCCTAAGTGAGAAAAAGCTGACATAATATAATACCACTTTTTCCTTTGGGGAAGAGAAATAGAAAAACCTTTCAAAATTCTTCAGCTCACCATGAGCGGAGGTATGTTTTATCCTGGGCTTTTTAAAACCAGTTGTATGACATGGCAATGATCTTTGGTTTTGTAGGTTTTGGGCCGTTTTGCTTTTTTTGTCTGTCTGCTTTCCTCATTTCCATTGTCTCCCACTTTTCACCTGCATCAACTCTTCTTTCTTCTTGATAACTGCATTGCCATTTAACTGCTAGCTTTGTCACCTCTGCAGTTAAGTGAAATATGTGTAAGATTACAGCACTCCTTGAAAATAATGGATCTTTTTGCATGGAGGAACTCATAAATGAGCTACCTCTGCAAAAAATAAATAGATGCCTAAATAGAGATAGGATGATCTGCTCTAGGTACATAGGAAGAGATTCATCCCAGTTTATTACATATTTGTGTGGCCTCATTGATTGCTTTCAGCGTCTAAAAGGGTGTGAGAGTTCAACTGAAGTTTCTCCATATTTGAATACTGATTAAAACTTCCTTTTATCTGCACTCTCAGGTGTCTGTGAAAGCTCATTTTACAGCCTTTCTTTACAGAATAACTCTTGGAGGGTTGTAACTTTAGGAATTACAGTTGGAAATTGAAGAGTTCTCTTTTTCCCTTTGTTCCGCCTTTCTTCACAAATTGGCAAATGAAGATACTTATCTTAAGCAAATATCTCTTGGGTCCTGGTCTGCAGTAATGCAAACTGGGATCTGGTCACAATTTCTGTGGCTGCTTTCTGCCCTTTTGCCTGTTTCCCTTCGCCAGGACACGGAGCTGCAGAAGAATATAGGGTGCTTGGTTCTGAGCGGGGACTTCAAATGCATGCTGTGGGATCTGGGCATGGATGGTAGCAGTGGATTGGTGAATGAGAGGAAGGTGCACAGAGAGAAAAGCACATGCAGCTGTAGATCCCACTCTGGATACTCTTGCTTTCATAGGGAATAAAACAGATGTGGAAAAAAGTCTCCAGGAAATCTGGAATCAAGTGAAAAATTGTTTTGAACTTATCTGGGCAAAAGTGAGGGCGGTCAAAGAGGTAAATGTCAGGATAAGGAGACTGTTCTTTTTCTTTCATTTTAAAAGTGCCTGTGTGCTTTAGGGAGAAGAGAAAGTCATAGCCTGGCTATGGTTTCTGTCTAATTCTGTATCACCAGAAAATGACAGAGATGGAGAGCACAACCTTCTTCCATTTCCCCAGGGAAGATCTGACCAGTTATCAACATATTTATCACAGATGAGGGGAAAGCAGGTTTTTGTATCCAGACTTAGATCTGTCATCTGAACATGACAGTCCTCACTCTGTGGAGCAATGCGTTCCCAGGCATGCAGCAGAAGATGAAGCTGTGTGCTCTGGCCTAGCTCTGAACAGATCGTGTCCATGGTAAAACCACTTTATCATCACGTATTGGCTTGGGTGCAGTGCAAATCTGCTGCTTCCAGTTGCAGAAACAGCTCAGGTGTAGGCTGATGTCTTTGTTAGATATACTTAGAAATGTGTTTTCTGAACATCTCAAATCTTGGTCATAAAAGCCCTTCTAGTCAAAATCTAGTTTCCTTTAACAACTACAATTCTATTGAGAGACAAACAGATAACTCCAGTTCTTTGAAGTAAAACATATGAAAAAGTTACCAGGTGAAAGTCTCTGTAACAGACTTGGAACTGGGAACTGGAGTATCTCTCATACAAGGAAGGACTGGGAGATCTGGGGCTGTTTAGCCTGGAGAAGAGAAGACAGAGAGGATCTTATTGAAGTTTAAAAATATCTAAAGGATGGTGGTCAAGAGGATGGGGCCAGGCTTTTTTCAGTGGGGCTCAGCGATAGGTCAAAGGGCAATGAGCACAAACTGGAACCCTGGAGGTTCCACCTGAACATGAGGAAAGAATTCTTTCCTTTGAGGGTGCCAGAGCCAGAGAGATTCCAAACCCACCTGGACAATGCAATACTGGACCCCCTGCTCTGGGTGACCCTGCTGGAGCAGGGGGGTGGCATCAGATATCTCCAGAGGTCCCTTCCAACCCCCACCATACTGGTATTCTGAGAAAGGACAGACTGAAAGTAAATCAAGAGGTTGCTCACAATTAGACCATTGGGCTTGCTTTTAGAGACCTCTTTTGCCATTAAAATAA
>JANHFX010028871.1:94082-118253 GCA_027560015.1 Chloroceryle amazona
TAGCCCAGTTGTAATGAATAGCAAAATTTCCTCTGATTTTTTAGGAAGAACCAAACTTATATCAAGACCTTCCAGTGATTTAAACTGGGAGATTTTTTAGACAATTTACAAAAAGGGGAGATTTACATATTGTCTCAGCAAGACATGATACATTAATTTACATGGAAACTTTTTAAATCCAAGAAGTACCTAAGTGAGAGCATACGTTCATGTGTATTCTAGAAACACTGAAAAACACAGAAATTGATAAAATTAACATCTCAGCAATCACTGTCCCACAGAAAAATGGAAGCAAAAGCTGTGTTCCTTTAAAGAAATCTTCCTCTTGGTTCCAAGAATAAAATACAGACACATAACCCTTAAAGGCAGAACAATCCATAATGCTTTTGTACTCCTCTCCCTTAAATATTTTCCTCTATCCTTGAGATGCAAACCCTCTTTGGAAACATAAAACCGGCTAGCACCCAGAATTTCCCAACTCATTTTCGTCATCGATTGTTTCAAGATTCTTCAAAACTTTGTATTCCAAGAGGAAATGAGTAGATTGGAAGAGGGCTGTGCATGATAAATAAATGCAGCTTTAATACCATTATGCTAAGTCACGGTTTACAGCATTTGTATTTTATGTGGGGTTGACAGCACCAAGTAGACACAGCTGTCCGGTGCTTTCCTTCTAAGACTAGTTTCAATTATATACAGGTCTCCTTATGTCACAGTTTGTCCTATGCTTTGTGTTGATCTTTTTTGGTTTTAATTAAAAATAAATAAAAAAATACAGAGACCCTTTCAGTGTACAAGAAGCCACCACTAATGATCTTCCAGGCACTGTGAGATAATAAAAAATCATCATCACTGACTTGTGAATACAATGCAGACCAGGGATTTCATCACAGCGTGGTGGTGAGTTGACCCTCTGGCACAAAAATGTGAAATGTGGCCTCAGGTCTGGATGGGAAAAAAGTGGGATAACAAACCATCATTGACTGAACCAAAGAGAGGGTGTTGCGAGGGAATTTGTAGGGTATAATAGGCTTTGGAAGAAAGGCCAGGTGGCTGCCTCCCTGCTCATTCTCAGCTCATGGGGAAGGGAAGATAAGTGACAAGTCATTACCAGCATAGATGTGACTTGTCTTGTAGGAACAAGGGGAAACTTTATGCAGGACAGGAGCTTCATAGACAAATGAGAGATGGAAGGAAGGGACTACTAATGATAAACTAAGAAAAAACCCACCCATCTAACTGAATGTGCAGTGACTTGCAGGGATACGAAGAGATGAAGTGTGTAAGACAAAGTTTACCTTCCCAGGGGTAAAAAAAAAATACACTATTAAGCCACAGTACTAAAAGCTTGTGGAAAACTCCGTATGCTTGAAGTCCAAGTCGGATGTAACATGTTTAGGAAAAGCAGAGAGGGTAAAAAGTCAGAACAATGCTATGTGGAGCCCTCAATCTACCCTTGGTTGCCTTGGAGTTATTAGTAATACATGGAATATAGGACTTCAAGCGTTAACGGATCACTTACGCTTCACTAACCAAACCAGTGTAACATTTTGCAAACTACAAACTAGAGCAAGTTACTCGATAAGCACTTCTCCGTAGTAAGTGAAAAAGAAATCATGTTATGCATGTCATCAGCCCAGGAAACCTCTCAGGAGGGATTTGTGCGGGGCCCCACTATTCTCCAGTCACTGTTTACCAATGGAAGTTACAAAGCACAGAGAAAAAGTGCTTCTGCTAAAATTTAGGGGCTTTGAGAAACTGAGAAATAATAACAAAGACAGAGAAGCCACGCAACAAAATGTCTCTTAACAGATGGGATATACCAACAGAAAGCAGGACTGTACCCTGGAAAGCAGAGACTCTGAAAAGAATTAAAATTCACAGCAGGAGAGAGAACCTCATTAATACCTCTGAGTGACATGCATTAGTGAAAAGGACTGTTTGAACCCTATAATCCACGATGTAGAAGTAATTTTATCCCTGTGTGAAGCATAGGTGAGACTAGTACTGAAATACATCATGCAGTTTTGGTGGCTGCATTTATAGTGGGGTTTAGAAGCCTCAAGAGAGCTCCGAAGATAACCACAGTAGTTATTCTATTTGCCAGAGAAAACATCTTGCTGTTAAAAGCTTAATGCTCAAATCTGGTTAGCTTATTAAAAGGGAAGACTGAGGAGTGATTTGATTACAGAGTATAAAGCCTTTGCAAGGAGAAAACAGAGGGGAGTACATATTCTTTTATTTAGTGAGAAAGGCGTTAAGAAAACCCAAGAAATTGAATCAGATAAATTCTAATAGGAAATAAAATACAAAACCCAGTAATTCTCCAAGAGATTATTTCCTGAAGTAAACTGCTTAGAAAATCCACCATCTCCTAAACTCTCATCATCTTTGAGCAGTACAATTTGCTTTGAAGATGTGCTACTCAAGACAGAAGGGCCATTGGACCCAGTAGAGTAATACATGGTAAACATCCTAGAATCATAGAATTGTTCTGGTTGGAAGAGACTTTTAAGATCATCAAGTCCAACTGTTAACCCAGCACTGCCAGGGCACTGCTAATCCATGCCCCTCATCACCTCATTGATGACATTGTGATGCAGATGATCAGCTGGCTGAGGAGCAACTGGAGCTTATGCTATTGCTTGTTGGAAACCTTTGGAATTCAACAAGTCATCACTTTCTAAAACTCTTAGTTTATATCTGCTTATTAGATACTGAAGTAACTTTAACTAGCTGGCGAGTGCACCCCTGTGACACTGACTGTGCTTCATCCACACACGCGCCTTTGGTGGCACCCCAGCCCTTGCCCAGCCCTAAGTAAACCTTTCCTTGGAGGAGAATAAGATGTGGTACCACTTAGTAAGATTGTGGTTAGATGCCTCCTTGCATTGCGATGGTTTGCCAAGCAAGTGCTTTTGCAGTGAAGAACAGGAGGAATCAGCCTTTGAAGGGTAGAATCATGTATATGGCCCCCCCCCCGGGTGTAGAAGAGCAGAGTGGGTGGACAGGCAAACATAGGAAAGGGGCTGAAAATAAAGGTTAAAAGAAAAACTGAAGTGAACAGGGATATATGCACTGTGTGAAAGGAGAGAAGAGAATCAGAAAATACATGGCTGGAAGAGTGAGGAGGTAGGAGTCCTAAATTGAGCATCCTAGTGCAAGTCACGATGCCTACTAAAATTCAGGGTTGGGAAGGTGGCAGGAAAATGGATAATCTGTACTAAAGGAGAATAGACAGGAATAGACATTAAAAGATCATGTCAGTGGAGTATAAAATTGTGATTTAAATATGTGAAAACATTACCATTTTGCACAGAAACACTAGACTTGTGAATTTCTAAATACTGTGAACGAGAGAACAATTCCACAAAGGGCTAAAAAAGGAAGGGGAATGCTTTGTGAAAAGTATTCTGTACATTCATCAGGAACAGCCTCATTATTACTGAAAGATTGAGTCTCATCCACACAGGTACAAAAATGAAGTCAGAGATGAGACTGCTGCTGCCATGATTGCTACTGCTTGTAGTTGCTACATGAGCAATAGCTCTGCTATTAAATCTGGAAGCACAGAGGCAAGTTCCTGGTGGTGGGGTGTCAACGGGGGGCGAATGTTACATTCTGCCTGGTTTGGTTTACATTAAGATTCACTGGAAGTTTACAGGGCAAAGGGATCATTTTATAAAAAGCCTGAAGCGAGGAGGAAATGAGAATAGAAAGCCAAGTGCTGTGGAGACCCCTCCTGCCTCCTAAAAGGTCAACAAGCGGTTTGAACGAATTCTCGAGGGGCTGTATAAAAGTAAATAGGATCCATATCCACCAAATTTTTGCCCTGCTTGTAAAAGCTGGGATGACTGCCCATCCTAACTCACGTACAGCTTCTGTGTTCAATTTCCACCTCTCACTCAATCTTTGTCCCTCAATTCCTCAGATCGCTTAACTTTCTGATCCAAACTGCAGTGAACTCTTCAGATATCTAGGGCAAAATGTCAGTAATTTTGTCTGAGGATATTTGGGGTTGCCTGCAAAGGCAAGGGGCCTGTTCTTTCTGTAAAACCTTTAAGTGAATACTTTTAATACCCTGCCAGTTTTTAGAGTAAGACTCCTAAAGCTGACAGCCATCACAAAGCAGCTGTTAGAACAAAACATGAGCGGCACTTGGAAATCTGTAAAGAATTGATGAATCATTACCTCTGATATTTGAGGAATTGAAATACCTGAAAATGTGGCAACATGATTCATATTTCTCTTTGTCATCACCATGACTCACTGTTTCCCACTTGAAATACGATGTTCTCTAACTTTCCTTCCTTTACAAATCTGGCAAAGGGGAATCATCCCTCAGGTAACTGGGAGGATTTTTTCCTGAAGAGAGTCAATCATATGAGGAGTTACACAGCAGCAAGAAAAGTTCCAAAGTTAAGTTTCCTGAAAGTTAATTTTTAAGCATAACTTAAAACATGCATGAATACAGCCTCACCCTGGGCAGGGAGAAGCACATGGCTTCAGAAATGAGAAATATCAGGAGTGCAAAATCTCCTAAAAGCTTGTTGACATCTCTGAAGATACCACCTGCTCACAGCAGCCAAAGAGCTGACCACTGCACCAACTGCTTGCAGAACTTATAATGAAACTTCCCTTACACATTAAAAGAGGAGAGGGTGAAAAGAGCACATCTGAAAACAGATGCAGGAGCTCTAACATGCAAATTCTGATAAGGGTTGAAGTATGTCAGGGATTCAGCCTAGAGATAACCACTGGAGGTTGTAACAGGGGTCTGGATGCTTTGAAGATCCCATCTTTCTCAGCTCCAGGCAGTCTCCCTGGCATGTCTTATGCCCTGTTGCCACCATGCCGTGCTCCTCTCATTTCCTCTGCAGAAGTATTTTCTTGCTGTTAGCTCTTGTGAAAAGCGAGATTTATCTGGGAAAGAATTCAAGCAGAAATGTTGAGATAAAACCATCTCTAACAGTGTTTTATAGGTTACCATGTACTTTGATATATTCACTTTCTAAAATATTTCTTTTTCAGCTTCTAAAGCTTTTCTCAGATAATGTCTCCAATGATCACTCCAAAGGCTTCCTCTCCTTCTTCATATTTACCCTTTTCTTAGGCTTCCAGACAGGACTATTTGAACACAGTATTTTTTCATTAAGCTTTGCTATCCATTCCTGGATAATGTTTTCATTGGTATCTTGCCCTCCCTTCAATCTTCTCAAGCTGAAAGCACCTTTATCTTTTACCCTCTTGTCTTTGATTTATAACATAATATTTCTATATTTTCTCTTCAGAAAAGGTGTTTGCTGTTATCTAGGCCCCATATTACTTCTTGGAGGATATTATATCCCCAGAGGCTAAATGAAGTAGGAACAATTTATCTAGCATTTTTTGCCCAGTAACAAATGGAGGTGTGAAGTCTTTCTCAACAACTGTAAGAAATGTTTTCTTTCTGGGATGTCATCCCATCCATTCTGGGTATATTTAATTCAGCAATAGAAAGGAGTACTATGTAAATAGCACTAACAGTGAGCTAATAACCTAACAGAGCCAGTCAAAGCATTTCTCAAAGCTTGTGTCCTGACTGCCATACCAGGGTTGTTTTCTTAATTAAAATCTCACATCTAGTTATGTCTCGTTAGTTCATCGCTCAAGACCCAGGAACCCAGGGCAGGGAGATGGTGCCAGTAGGCTTCTTTCTAAAAAGGATGAAAATTACTTGGCACATTGAGGCTGTTCCAGTAAAGACAGATGTTACACGAGTGTTGCTGTTGAGTAAGTCAGTATGTGCTCCCTGGCATGTGGCCACAAACCCCACTTGCACCCTACCATACCAGCAGGGAGGAGAGCAGCTCTGGAGCACGCTCTCGGGACACTTCTTGATTGCCTTGGGATAGACTGGATAGACATTTAATTCAGCTAATATATCATGGTGGCTTTTTTTGCAGCAGGCTCCATCATTCATAGATTCCCTGTTGTTCATTTTCTTTTTTTCACTTGGAGAGCTCAATAATGTAATCACTCGGCATTTGATTAGGTTATCATTCCATGTTTCTTTATCTTCTTTGTATCTTTATATCTATTAGAAAACATTTTATGAAATTCATTTAAAAAATGAAAAAGTAGAAATAGGAAACAAGGAACCCTCTAAGAAGATCTTTGAGTTAAATTTCAACATTTCAATGACAAGATGTACAAAATCTTTAAACAATAGGAGCTACAAGTTTTTGGAAGCTTCCTATCTCCTTTGTGATGCTTGTTTATACATTCCTTTGAATAACCTTTTGGAAGATAATTTAACCTGACAGTCCTCTGTCAGATAAATCCGTAACATGAGTATTAGATGAAAATACATATAAACCTAGTTTATTGTTTGAGAAAAAGCATAATTTTCATCAGCCTGGATTGCAAATCACAGGCTGTTTCCTCTGCCTTAATTGTAGACTAGAAGTAGACACTGAAGTGACAAATTTCTGACACTTTAGTGAGCTCAGTGCACGGTTAGGAAGATCTGCAAAGCCTGTATAGATGATTTTTTGGAAATGACTGTTATAAATGCCATGGCAAATTAATTTAAAAATGTGCCAGTCACATAAAGACTAAACAAATTGATTAGAGAGCCTGAAACTAAAGGTCTGATTGCTCATTACCAGCTCAGATCTGCATACGGCAGACTAAGATTTGTTACTGCAAAATCTCAGAGAGTTTATGAAATGGTTTCTCTGCCCTTATTTTAGCCCTTCACAATAGAAGTGCCAATATTATCTTCCCTCTGCAGTTTAGATTTTGTTTTCACTCATTTACTAAAACTGCTTGAGTATTATCTCAACCTTTGCTGAGGTTTATGTCTTGTGAAAATAAAAGAACTTGAAAACAGACTTTTCTTCATTGGCAAGTAAACACAATCTGACTATTTATGTGGAAGGTTGAGTTAAACAAGCCCCAGGAGGACCTGAAATGCAGTTTAGTTTCTTCCACAAGCCATCTGCTGTCCCTTTTTCTCCAGAAAAGAAAACAGACTTCACCTTATGGCTTCTTTACAAAGAACTGTAGGCAATGTAATGCTGAGTCACTGTGGAAAAGGTTGGGTCATTCAGCCTGTACTAACTCCTGCCAAACACAACCTGAAGGTTAGGAGCAGGGAAGAAAGTTTCCTTTTAGGCAAACTGTTTCATAATCATTCACCATGAGTCAATCTACACATTTTTTTCTTGAGCATCCAATACCAACACCTTATCTGATCCACAAGTGGTGCTGGGCTGGTTGGGTCCAGTAAAACCAAGGATTCCTGGTAACTGTAAGATCTGGATCTGGCAATATTTTTTGTCTTCCTTGCGGTGGTATATTTTCCTGTGAGTATCCTGGGCAACAAGCTGGCTGGACTTATAAACAGAGCTTTATACTAGATTTAGCAGGGGAACGGGATGGATACTAAGCACTTGAGAAGAGCCAAGGGCTGCTGAGGCATTAGGAAGCAACAGGGAAACGTTTATGAATTGCCTTAAGGGAATTAAGAATTCCTCTAAAAAAGTGGTGTGGCCAACAGCCAGTCTGAAGTGTGGGAAACAAACAGGAGGAAAACTCAGATGGAAAACTGCCATCTGATTGCTATCACAGAACCTCGGTGGGATGAATTGCATGGCTGGAGTGTTGCAGTTGATGGCTATAAGCTATTTGGGAGGGACAAGCAAGGAAGCAGAGGTGAGGGAGTTGCCCTCTATGCCAAAAATGGGATTGATTGCACAGAGCTCTCTTTGAAGAACGGCAATGCACAGGTTGAGAGCTTATGGCTGAAAATTAAATAGACAAAGCCAACAAAGGAAATGTTGGTATCTACTCCAGGCCACCTGATCAAGGAGAGGAGCCTGATGAAGAGTTCTGATTTGTTTAACTGACATTTTTAACCTCCATTCCCCATGGCTTGCTACAGGGTAAGCTGTAGGACAAGATTTCCTAGCCAGGGGAGGGAGGAGTTTCCGGTAACCGAAGGAAGGAATTGGATGAGCAACAAGATGCCTCCAGGGAAAGAACAAGATGGGAATGTTCACAGTCCAGCACTTGAAGGAAAGCAAAGTATAACATCCCTGTTACAGTAGGTTTCCTGAGCCAAGCTGTTGGGATAAAGCCTAAAGATTAACCTCCCCATCCACCTGCCTGCTGAGAAACAGTGCTCTGAAGCGTAAATTATGTGCTACTCAGTCCCCACTGCACAGTTATGTTATATTAATCATTCAGTGAAAGGACTAGAATCCAGCTTTCATTAGCCTCAGGTGGTGGCTGTAATTCCTAAGTCAAATGATTACTCTTACTCCATAGTGAATATTTTTTCTCGTTCTGTGGGAGGCAGAGTTCTGAGAGCACACCTGGCGATGCAGACCTGTCACGGGGCTTAAAATCCTTGCAAAGGATGGAAGTCCTGAGCCTGCATAGCTGGGGTGCAGTGTAAGAGGAATCCCTATGCTAAGTGTGGGCAAGTACCCACTCTCTCCTCTTTGGAAGGATGGGCTGTCTTTTTTTGTCTTTGAAAAGGAAGATAACTAAGCCCTTAGTTTGAGTCAAAGGTCTGAGCTATGAACTCTGAGCAGGGAGAAGTACATCTCTATCTCAGAATAAAGTGCACAGTTTTGTAGGAGGGAATTCTTCTGGTTTATGCCGTTTAAAGTTCCCATTTCTGTCTCTCTGTTACCTGCTGTGTACCTCACAGGAAGCCTTCATGTTTGACTTTGAACCCATTGCAGAGCCCAAGGCCCTCTTATGAATCTCCTGCACGTCAAATGCAAATATTCAAACCCTCAAGCTGACCAGTTAAGGTGCTTCTCACTCCTCCCAGAACACCTCACCCATCCACAGTGAACATGTCCATCCACTTACAGCTCCCGTATGGAAGATTCTCTCCTCATAAACACCAGCAAGCACACAGTGTATCTCACAAGTCTTAAGTCAGTGTTTCTGACAGCAGAATTAGGTCCAAAGGGCTTTACATCATTTTGTTTGTAGTTGGGAAAGCAGAAAAATGAAATGCAATGCGTACATGAAAAAACAGAGACAGAAATTATTTGTGCATCAAAAAATGATCAGAAGGGGGTGTCCTTATTTTTTAATTTTTGTCCTGGTGTTTCTTCCACAAATGCCATTCCCAAACACAGTTGCAAGTACTGATGTGCTTGCTGTAGAGAGCCTGCCACAAGCTAAAATAGGATAAATCAGAAGATTTTACTTTATGTCTTTTTCTTCTCTGCTTACGATAGTGATAAAAACCTAAGTGATGCTCAGGTCCTTCAGGCTCACCTGCTAATGCCATTTTGCAATGGTGTTAGCAGATGACAAGAGCGTAACGATACCAAATATTCCTGTCTACAGCATTTGCACTCCATTAATGCCTGAATGACCAGCAGTTTCAGCATAGCAAAAGAGGCCCTGCCTGAGAAATTTGTAGTCTAAATAAGCAAAGATGGAGGAGCTATTTCAAGAGACCTTGCTGAGGGATGAAGTGATGTCAGACTTTCTGGCAGGAAGCCTGTGGGAGGCCAGGGAGCTGAATTGAGGGCTGCAAACCCCCAGCAGCATCAGCCTCCAGATTGTTCTTTACCTGGCAGCTGCCCGCCAGAGAGAGGTGGTGGTTGCTAAATGAAAAGCAGATGGAGTTAAGTTTAGTTAAAGTAGACAGTCATAACAACAAAGAGCTCTCATCTAATCACCCAGCAGTAGTAGGGCTGAAAATGTAATCAAGTTGTTTTCTATAAATCATTTTCACAAGATAAGAGGCCTGGCTATCCAGCATGGCTCTCTAAGTGTTTACACTGTAAACTTTCCTGCCCTCAGCACTACCCCTGTGCTCTGAATTATTGCTTTAGCGCATTTAATCATGAAATGTAACAGTTGGATAATAAGAAACCCTGTAAACTTTCCCCTCCTTTCCCTTTAAATTAAATTATATACTGGTAGTAAAAACATGATTATTTGAAGGTTGCGTTTATGAGAATTCTTACCCTCTGAGGAGAATGCTGAGGAAAAAAGAACTGAAAATTTTACTTAACAGAGAAAACAGCTTGTGGAAATAATTACACAACTTGTGAGCCCTATGCAAGCATCTGTATTTAACAATGTTATATTCAAGCCTGTAGAAGCAGACAAGCAGTCCGCCTTTCAGACAGTGGAATATATAGTGTCTCAGTTATAGTACTAATTTACTACTATATTGGCAAGATAAAGTGACTGAATCTGCTGAAGAGAAGAGGAGGAGGATGCTGGTAATGGCTATTGTAACAAGGAACAATAATGGGCAGAGCAGTTTATTAACAAACTCCACAGGTCACTGCACAGCAATAGCAGCGAAGCAGTAAAAGGGAAATTCAATCATGTTCTGTTAGAGCTCGCAGCGTGCACTGAACCTCCTCATTAGGTGGGTTCACAGTCCTCCAAACTGGAAAGGTTGCCTGTGGATGGAAGAAATGGGGAACAGAGCTTTGCTGCTTCAGCTGCACCTCTGCCTGGCTCCAGCTCACATTCAGCCAGCTCTTCTGGTTTCCTCCGTTTGGGGTTTTAAAAGATTTTCAAGATTAACGCGTTTGGTTTACAGTCCGTGTTCCTGCTCAGCTCTGGGCTCTTACAGGCTGGCCAGACCAACAGCTTTTCCTGCAGCTCCATTCCCTTACATTGAAGGCAATTGAAAAGAATGATTCACTCCAATATTAAATAAACTCCTGTCCAGTCAGGTCACTGCCTTAGCCTCAGGAGGATTTAAAGCAAATAAAGGAGTTGGATGACAGTGCATTTTCTGCTTAGTTTGTTTATAGCTGTACATTGTTTTCCTAGAAAGACAAAGGACTTTCCCTTAATTTGAGTTCTTGCATTTCAGAGATGCTGGAAAATGGTGATGTTTTCCAGACTGGCCTGTCTCCTGCTGCCAGCATCTTCCTGACAATTTTTGAATGACTTCAGGGATGGACATGCCCCAGAGCCACCCTGTAACGTGGAGTCTATCAGAAGACAGAAACAAGGTTAGTACTTATATGAGCTCTCTCAGATGAGTTTCTCTTTCTAACTCATGCAGTCATTTTAATTACAAGACTTGCCGCATGGAGCCCTTTAAGCACTGGCAACAGAAACAAAACAGCAAAAGAAAGGGAGCTATTTTAACTGTTAATTTTGTGAGGATTTAGATGCTTGCCTCATTTGGTGTCTAACATCTTGTGCCTGTTTAAATAATTGATTTGACAGAAACATCTAAAAAGTCTTAGTCAAACCCGTTTTAAAAGACCATGTTAATGACATTCAGCCTCATTTGGTGCAGTGGTTTCTATTTTCCTCCCCTAGTTCGAAAGCTGATGATGCTGCAGCAAACAAACAGCAGATGGGATAGTAACAGGGCTTTTAGAATAATGAATATCTGTGACTCTGCTCTAAGACTCAGCCTCTGCCCTTGGATGGCATCTGGGGTGCTCATAATGCCACTAAAAAATAAGTCAGCTTGTAGTTTTTCTCACACACAAGTAAAATACTGCCCGTGCAGTGTGCAGGAGGATTCTTAGGCTGTATATCAAGGGCAGGCGCTTGCTTGAGCCGGAGGAGAGGAGGAGTCAGGGAAGTTGCACGAAGATGTCAGTGCAGCGCTGGGCCAGAGCTGGGGATGAGGTTTAGGAGCAGGACATTGGTGCTGCTTTGCAAACTCCCAGGGGCAGCCCGCAGAGGGGCCTGAGAGAGGACTCGAGTGAGCTTTGAGTGCAGATGGAGTGAGCCTGCCTCCGTCCAAAATCTACAGAGCCTCTGTCATCCCACCAAGAAGAAAGGAAAGAAATGTTAATAGATGCCTCAAAGTCCAGTCCACACAAGCATCTCCCAGGGGTGTCAGACCAGCTGTGAGAAATATGTCCTGTGATACTTGTCAGGGGTTTTGCTCCCTCCTTCTGGGACTGTTTTTTACTCCTGTCAATTCTGCTCTCATGAAACCCCACCTGGAGTCCTGCATTCAGCTCTGGGGTCCACACTGTAAGAAAGATAGGGACCTGCTTGAGCAGGTCCAAAGGAGGACCACAAAGATGATCAAAGGCCTGGAGCATCTCTCCTAGGAAGACAGGATGAGAGAGTTGAGGTTGTTCAGCCTGGAGAAGAGAAGGCTCCAGAGAAACGTTACTGCCATCTTTCAGTACTTAAAGAGGGCCTAGAGGAAAGCTGGGGAAGAACTTTTTATCAAGGAGAGTCGTGATAGGACAAGGGGTAATGGCTTTAAAGAGAAAGACAGGAGATTTAAATTATATCCAAGACAGGAATTCTTCACTGTGGGTGTGGTGAGACAGTGGAACAGGTTGCCCAGAGAAACTGTGGATGCCCCACCCCTAGAAGTGTTCCGGGCCGGGTTTGATGGGACTTTGAGTGACCTGGTCTAGTGGGAGGTGTCCCTGCCATGGCAGGGGGGTTGGAACCAGTTGGTCCCTTCCAACCCAAACCATTCTATGAGTCTCTGACTGTAGGCAGATTTCATAAGAAAGGTGTATTCTAGCCAACCATAACAAGGGCCTTCTCCCCAGGCTTCCTGGCCAACGACAACAGGGTGATTCTCTCCCAGCCACTCCCTGAGTGACCTCCTGGGTCTTGCCTTCTCGACTACTCCTACATCTTCCCAGCTGCCTGAAACCAGTAATACAGAGCACTCATGCCTGGGGACCCAGCAGCTCTTGGGGCACAGAGTCAGACCCCCTCACGCAGGGATAAGCCTATGATGGGGTCTATCACCTAGACATGAGCTCTGCAAGGCATCCGCCCAGCTCCATTGGGCTGGTTTCCCAAGACCTAAAAATTGCCTGAATAATGGAAACAGCAAACTGTCCAAGGTGACTCTGCAGGTCTACAGATGTACCTGCCTTCCCCCAGGAGGAATTGAAACAATTACACCCAGCAAACTGGGTTGCTCAGCTAAAACTTCTCTAGGAGCATGCTTAGGCTGGCAGCTAAATTAGAGGGAACGCATCTCTCTGCATTATTAGAAGTAACAGACTCACCTTTTTTTTTTTTAATTTATTTTTACTATTTCCTTTGCAAATTGCTAGGCACTTCTAAATGCAAACCGGTTTTGCTTTTCAACTTTCCTCACATTACAGCCCGGCTAACTCCATTAGCAAATAAAGTAAATAGCCAAAGCACTCATGAAAGTCTAAATTCCCCGAAGGTAATAACTGTAGAAAACACATGGGAGTTGTTATTTCAAGGCAAGGAAATGGAAAGCTTTTAGTTTATCATTAAGCTGGCTTAGTATTTTGGTAGGCCTTGGCACTATTTATTAACAATTTATAAAGTCAGACCAGGGTGAGTCTACGCTAAGTGATACATATTTTTGTGCTGGTATGCAGTACTTGTACTATTTGTCCCGAACCCCATGTAAAGAGTGTTTAATAAGCTCTGTCTTGGCTTTTCCCATCAGAAAGTTTGCCTATGTGGACTGAACTCAAGTCACTGCAAGCTCCTGCAGGAATTCCCCTCCAACACAGTAATGGTGTTGGGAAGCACCTTTCCAGGCCACCATTAGTCCAGAATTTGATATTTAGAAGCAATTCCAGTGTGAGGAGCCTTTGAGCTCTCACACAAGGATTAGAAGTTGTTATATTCTTATGTGGGAAGAAGCAGGGGTGAATGAGTGAGAATGAAAAACACCCCACAACGGTGAGGAACAAGATAAGTTACTGTCATAGATGCGATCCTATAGGAACCTAAATCCCTCAGCCTCTTGTGCAAGGCCATGCAGGTTCCACCTTGTGCCTGACAAGTTTTCTAGCTCTAGCCTGACTTTTCTGGTCTCATCTTTTAGTCATTTTCTTCATTTCCCTGAATGCTCTTTCATTTCCGACAGTTCTGGTGGTTCAGTGGTTAGACCAACAGTTCCTTTCATATTTTATCTTGTTCTTTCATCACTAGTATCTGACACTAACTCCTTCATGCTGATAGCTTCTTGTGTCTTCACTGTTATATTCCTTAGAATAAGGTGTTCCATGCCCTAACAAAAGCTGAGATGATGAATTGGTGTCTCAGGCACAAGCAGATAACTTGTCCCCTATATTAGTTCTTTTAACATATCTGCAATGCTCAGCAAAGCTGTGAAACTGTAGTAATAAAACCTGAAGCTGGTTCTCCATGCTTCTGACACCAGTTAGTAAAGTTGGTGCTTTCATTTAGAAAAACTCTGCTAATGAGATGGCCACCCAAAGCCCTGTTCACTCTGATGTGCACATGTGCCACCTCAGGGGGGATGCTGGGTGGGCACCAGGACGAGTGCAGCAGTTTCCTTCTGACGTTCTGTGTGCTTTCTATAAGCAGCCACAAACTGGCTGGCGTTGCTCAAAAATCTACCAATCTACCAATATTCATGACACCAAATTTCTAGCAGTGGAGATGTTGACATTAATGTCGTCCTACGTGCAACCAGGTTGGAATTTTTAAGGTCTTTTCTTTAATATTTCAATTACAACTTTTACAGAACCATTTTTTGTGTGCATGGTCAATTTTCAGAGGTTCACCACCTGCTCTGGGGGGACCTAGAGCCCTGAGAATGGATGTGTTGATGGTAGGACTGAAATATGCCAAGTTATTCTGGGGTTACATAAAGATTTAAATGAAACAAGAAGACAAATCAACAGCCCGTGAGCTCCCTGTTTTGGATTGTTTCATTTCTCCTTCTTTCTACTCTGTGTGTGGTGGGACTGCTCAAGCCTGAGATGACAATTATGAACAGCAGTTAGTGGAATATGCTGCTCATTAACTTTGTCACAGATTCTGTTATGAAAAAATGTTCTTTATACATGACAAAAAACTCTAATGATTTAGTATCTACTGTCTGCCGGTGCTTCTGCAGCTCCATTTCAGAAACAAGAACTGCAGTGACATAAGTAGAGGAAAAAAATCAACCCTCTTCGTTCTTCCCTTCCAACAGGACAGTGCAAAGGCTGGAGTTATCTCCTAGATGTTTAGGGGTAATATAAAACTTCTATTACAAATTTCTATTTTAAATCCAATCTACATTTAGATACGTGTTGCAGATTTGAATTACAAATGTAACTAGAAATTTGTAATAGAGAAGTTTCATCTTCCATCACCCAGGGCCCATTTCTCTCCAATGACTGCAAAGGGAACCAAGATGATGATATCAGATGTAGGGATGTGCCATGAAAGTATTTCTGTTTGGCCACAGGCTTTCCACCTTCCAGTGGAATGGAAATGACAGGACTGAGTGTATTGGAAGCAGACTGTCTTCTGCTGCCCATCTCTGTTACTAAAACGTAGTAAGACAGTACTGAGACTGTTCCACCAGCCCCTTTTTCACTGAGAACTGATGTGGTTTTATTGATTTTCTTTATAACAATGTCATTTTAAAGTAACCCTCAGTTTGCTTGTAAACAAATTTATTTCTTCTTGTACTGGTACCTTCTATGAGATTGTATTCCCCTTGGGGAACAGAAACAATCCTCACATTTCTTTTCCAATCTACTGTGTTAAATGCACCCTTTCCTCCTTTCCCCTTTCCTTCCCTTCCTTTCCCTTCCCTCACGTCTAGATCCAGATGTCTGTTTTCCACATCGCATGTTCTGTGCTGCTTCTTGCATTACAATCTGTGGGAGCAAGAGTAGGTGGGATGTGAACAGTTCACAGCGTGTTTAAAGAACAGGTTGCACCTTTCCTGCTTGTTGTTACAGCCAAGTCCCTAGAAATCTCTTTGTTTCCAGCTTAAAGACCACAAACCACTTCCTCTGAAAATGTTTGAAAATATGGATTACTTTGGTACTTAGCTCTTTACCTCAAATGTTTTCCTGACAAACATCACAGGCTTTCCATGAATGCACACAGGGTAATGAACTCCAAGCTCACTCAAGTGCAGGAGCTGTATTATCACGATTGCTTGATGATTTTACATCTGTAGGCTAAAAGCTGTGTAATTTAGTGTTCACAGGAGATAAATAGCTATGGGTCTGTGATTGCGTTGTCAGCCAATATGACATGCATTTTTTGGGTGCAAAGATACAGCACACAAGGCCAGGCATCGCTTCCCTCCTATTTGCTCCCCCCTCTATTAGTAGCAATAGGATGAGGGACAATGGTGTTAAACTAGAGAAGGGTAGATTTAGGTGGGACATTAGGAAGAAGTTCTTTACATTGGCGGTGGTGAAACACTGGAGCAGGTAGCCCAGGGAGGTGTGGAGGCCCCATCACTAGACACCCGCAAGGTGAAGCTTGATGAGGCTCTGAGCAACCAGATCTAGTTGAGGATGTCCCCACTCCCTGGAAGGGGATTGGACTAGATGACCTTTGGAGGTCCCTTCCAACCTGGGGCATTCTAGGATTCTGTGACCTATCCAGGCTGGGGAAGGGAGAAGGAAGGCAGGACAAGTTGTCATTTACTGGCTTTCTGGGCAGACCCTCTGGTTAATGGTGTGAGACACAATAACTTTTGAGATGGCC
Source organism: Chloroceryle amazona (assembly GCA_027560015.1). Lineage (NCBI taxonomy): Eukaryota > Metazoa > Chordata > Aves > Coraciiformes > Cerylidae > Chloroceryle > Chloroceryle amazona. The sequence continues at coordinate 110,523 of JANHFX010028871.1, forward strand.
ATGGTAAGGATGTGGGGAGGTCCTCTCTGTGGTATTTGCGGGTGGCTATGCAGACGTCTGACTGCTCTCTTCTGCTTCACTCTCAGGCAGATCTCTTTCAGGCTCTCTACTGATCAATACTAATCAGGTTTGCCATCTGCCAGACACACAGATTACGCAGCAGGGCTGGCACTTGCAGCAGGGCTGGCTGAACTGACACACATAACTCTGGAAAGCAGGCCATTCAACACCCAAAGCTTCCTCTGAGCACAGGAAAACCCTGAAACTTCGCTGGCTTAGGCTGCCCGCAGAATAGATGGAATAGATGGAATAAGGTGCAGAACAGCTGCCCCCAAACAGTACATATGAAACTCCTAAACCTACAGTCTGACCTAAGAATAACCCGGGTGATGTCCCCTCTTACTGAACAGCTTACATCTTAAAACAATAAATTTACGAATATATTTAAGAGTGGAATCCAGAAACTTTATCTAAACTCCTTTCAACCTTCAGCTTTTCATTTTTACCAATTATATGTGACATTTATATTCCTGCATATTCTGCAGAGAGATAAGCATTTTTTCTTACATGCTGGAGTTTATGGGATCATTGTTCAAACACACCAGTGTCTCCATAAATGTAAGAGTCCAGAATTTCTTCTTTAAAGGTTTAATAACTTAATTTGCTAGAATACTCAAATTTTACAGTGCACATTATATGCAACTTTGAAGCGCAGCATAAAATATTTATATCATGCCTAGATGTGACAGCTACATTTGTGGTTAGAGTTTTATTTCTGTTAATTATAAATCAAACATGGAGGCTTGATTGTGATTTTTGGTCTCTTGGCAAGAGTATTTGCAATAAAACTGTCTTTGCTCAGAGTCCTTCTGACAGCTCACCAGTAGCATCAAGCTTCAAATTACAAAGAAAATTCCCATATAAAATCCGCAAGTTATTATTCCACAGTAGTGTTCAAGGTCTCTTGATCTCCAGGCCTACCACTTGATTTTAGCTTTGCATAAATTGTAGAGCTCCATCTGGATGGAGCTCATGACAGGTAATTGCATTGTAAATCTTTACTGGGGCTCTTCTGGAATGCCCAGTTCTCCTGCTATGGGCTGTCTGCATCTCAGTCATCAGCAATAGCGTCTGTGTTCATGCGATGACAGAGTGACACAGGTAGCAAACCTTTGGGTGAAGGCTACAACTGTGTTCTGCTATAAACTAACCTACTTGCTTTGCTTAAATATAGTAGGGATTGCAAAACCCTTGCCTTGAATAGTAAACTTGATTCTCATTCTGCCAACCCTGACAGCTCAAAACCAGGCATTCCATCTCTTTCCACAAGTATCTGACAGCCGTTTAGCCCCTATTAACACAAACAAGTCATTTTCTGTTGCTATCCTATGAGTTAAGAGTAGTACACTCATGTAATTTTACAGTCTGTTCTCGATTTATGACTGATTCAACCTAACAGAAATGCAAATTGCTCTATAAATTATAGAGGATGACATCTGTGATAATGCTGGTGTACTTGTCAGGAGTAAGTCAGCTGTATTCTTCTGCACTAGCTTCAGTCCCTGTTTTCCTCGCTCAAAGCATACAGCGTCTCTACATCTTCACACTTATACAGCTGCAAAAGAAAACCTTTAGTCAAATTAATTATTTTTTTTTTAATAAACATATCCAAATGGACCTTTGTATACTCACTGCTGCTGAATAGCCAATACATAATTGATGCCACGGTGCTAAACGTCTTCGCAGCACACCTATGTGAGACTGGTGGTTGTTATTTTGGTAACGCACGCTGTTTTATACAACACCAAAACTTCAGCTGAATCCCTCAGCTTAAATTTTGTTCTTTGTGAGATTGACTGTCCTATTATTATAGGACATAATGCTATTAGGAAAATGAACTCCTAAGATGAAGTTTTAATGAGAATTCACATTTAGTGATAGGAATTTTGTCCCTAATTGGAATTTGTGAGTCATTCATTACACTCATTTAATTACTGGATATATGTCACTTCTTTCTATTTTTTCAATAGCAAGTTCTGCAAATATATAGGGAAAAAAAAATAAATCAGTGAATCATTTTGGCACATTACTCATTCATCAGCACTTCATTATAGGTATTTGTTACCTCAAAATCAAAATACCGGTTAATTTGATTGGAAACATCAGCTTCTGTACCTTAAAAAGTTTCTGAACCTTGATTGGATAAGCCAAGCTTGTAGTACCATGTGTCATAAACAGATATTAAATAAAATCCTCATTAGCACTTAAGTGATAGATTATATTCCCCAACTACAATTTTAGTGTTACTGTAAGCAAGAGAAAGGGCAGTAAGTAGGTATATGATACAGGGACACTTCTTTCTCTATTCAAACATATTAAAAAAGATGAAATTCCATTTGTTATCCTTTTATGGCTAAAGAAAAAGGCCCTGCACAGCAGACATCACCATTTGACAAACAAAAATAATTGTCAAGTGGTCATCAACACACTGAAAATGATTTGGACAATCCGAAAAGTGGTCAGTGGTGAAACCACCTCATGATGTAACCACACTCTCCCCACTGCATTATACCAGTTCCAGGCTGAAATTTCTCGAGTCTTAAATAATTGTGCAAATGGGAACACCAGGATGATTGCAAGAGCTTGACTGAAATTCTCTAATGCAAATCAATGGTCAAGGTTGTACTGCTGCTTTTCAGCTTGTTTCAGGAACTGGGTTTAGTCCGTCTCTCAAATAGCATGTATTGACATAGTTCATTGAACCAACTTTGGTCTTCTCAGCCTCTGAAATAATAAGTCTGTAGATTTTTGAGTAAAAGGCTGTATGGTGGGTATGGCTGCATCAGAGTAGAGATATACATTCCTTTAGGGGGAAAAAAAGCAGTCTGTGTGGAAAGAAAGGAAAGAATAAATAGCCATGAATTAAAATGGGTATCTCAGAGGGAGCCAGCTCCACAAAATCTCTTTTAAAGGCATGATGTGCGATAACTTTTGATCAGCAATAAAGAAAATAAAATGCAGCATTAACACTGAGTTTTGAGTCCCCAAGTGCAAGTTCAATATGAAAGGTTTATTTTTATCAAGAAATCTAGGTCTAACTTCTTGATTTGCTAAGTCAATATTTTACAGACAAACTTCTACTCAGGAAGTGGTCCCCACTGAGGTCAGAGTTATGCCCATTCAAACCATCTGAAAATCTCATTTCATCTCTTAAAGCTGCCACCTCAATTTATATAAAGAGGAATTAATCAAGAATGTGTTCTGTGTCTGGGGACCAGAAAAGACCATGAAAACAGAATTCACTGCACTTAAAAGGGAGTTTTTACAGCATGGAATTCTTGTTGCATTTATTTCATCTGGGAACTGTTGCAGCTACACCGTGAAAGGTCAGGAGAGCAGCAGCATGGGTTTTTACTCCCTGCTCCTGTTTCCAGCTACTGCTGCAATCGTAGTGCCGAGAAAGGGTGAACCAGTTCTGACACAGCTGAGAGAAGAGCGTTAGCTACAGAAAATGAGGTATTTTGCATGGCAGTTGCATGTTATTCTGGGGATCAAATGCTTGAAAAGAAACTTGTACCCCAGGTGTCGCTGGGTGGGTAGAAAAATGACAACTACAATTGTACTGAGTTCCAAGTGCATGTCATTCTGAAAAAAGACATGCGTATCACGACAGCTGCAGCACTAGAAAGCAGGGAAATCTTACAGTCAGGGAGACAAATTGATCTTCTACTTTCCCTTGCAGAGAAGACACTTCTTAGGACAATGAATTCCAGAATTTCCAAACCAAACTATATTATAGGAGAGGGGAAAAAAGGCTGTTCAATGATAAAGCAATTAACATTTAAAGTATTGAGGCAAACAATAAAAGATTGTTTCTGAGTCAGTTTTGATCACAGTTGTTCTGGTGACAGCAGGGGAAAAGGAGCATACTCATTGTTCAGACAGGCTTGAAGTAGTGGAAAGGGGGATTTTAATTGGCTATTATTATTATTTTAATTTGGAACAGAGAACATCTTTTAAAAGGTTGTGACATGCTGAATAAAAATAAATAGACCATGCTTTTGCCAAGTTGGACCGGATGGTCCTTAAGGTCCCTTCCGACCTGATATTGTGATTCTGTGATTCACTGTGATCTAAGCATGACTGCTGCCAGTCCTGCCCACCATACAGTAAAAGCCACAGCTCTGACAAACCCCTCCAGCCCAATAGCAAAGAAGGTTTCCCTTTAATCAAAAGTCATACATTTATCTTTCTTCTGTTAGGAAGGAGAGTTGGCACAATCCAAAAATTGTTGTGCTCTCTGGAAAAGAGCAAGTTCCCTAAAGGAGACTAATGTTAGTGAGGAGAAGATGATCACCACCATGAATCTGAGCCATGCCCCTGCTCTGCCATCACCCTGGACCTGCCTGGGTGTCAGCTGCAGGGCAGTTCTGCGGCCAAGCACTCATTGCCTAAAGTTACTTCTGTGCAGGGGAACAAAGTAAAGTCCAAGCAGAGAAGGATCTGAAGAGAGTTTGTTCTGCTAAGACTTGAAAGAAAAGAACAACAGAGAAGAAGTGACAAATGAACCCCAAACTAAATCAGTCCAAATCTCTGAGGTGTTGGGTTGAGGCTAAGGGGAAAAACCCAAAACCTGCTGGAACTTCCCCTCTACCAATTTACTTGAGAACAGAGTAATTTTGACAGCGATTCTTAAAGTTATCACGAGTGTAAAGTGGTAGGCCAAATCCTCTTCATGGGATACTTTGCTTTCCCCAGTCCTGGCTGCCAACCAAGTTTTATCTAAGCTGTTTCTTCTAACTCCCTTTCAGAAAGCTAAAGCCCTAACAACAGCCATTATAGCAATGTGTGCTCAGCCGCTGAGAGAGAGAGGACACATGGGACCTCTTCAGTTCATATTTAGAAATCTCCTTTCAGTCTCCAGAAGACTCTTGTTATCCTACCCAGTGAGTCTGACCTCCTGCCATGGTGGTCAGCACATCGTGTCCCTTCCTCCAGCACGGACGTTGTTTGTTTTACGTAAAACAGACCTCCATGGTGCCAACGCTCTGCGGCATCATGGGGACTGTGCAGGGAGAGCTGCTCGACTCTGCAACCTCTTTGAGTCTCCATTTGAGGCCCACTAAAGAGGAGGCTACAGAGTAAAACAGTGCCTGTGACAACGGGCAGCACGGAGAGGTTGATCTAACCTGTGTGACTGGAAACACAGCAGTCTCTTTTTCACACAGTGCACAGAACAAATCACTGAAAGGCAATGAAAACAAACACCTCCGAATAACATTTTTGTTCTGTATGAAAACATCCCTGTTGCAGCCCTTTTGATAAATGAAACCTGCAGCACAGCGATTTACAAAGCGAGTGAGTGCAGAGGGTTCAGTGGGGAGCTGGGGTGCATGGGGACATCACCCACCCAGCAGCTGCTCCCTGACAGCTCTCACTCCTTTTGGGGGTGTTGCAAAGCAGACCTCACAACATCTGCTGCTCAGTCTTGTGAGAAAGCCAGAATGAGGTTGGACTGGATTTTAAAAGCCTGGTTGTTTTCATAGAATTTACATAATCTCAACAAACACATCCCCTAATGGTTTGGTACCATTATTTCCTACCATAATATAAAGCACAGCAAAGGAAAAATTTTATTAGACAATATATCCTTTACTCCTGAGTTAACTAAAAAATTTAAGGAGACTCTGGAATGTTGAATTTTAATAAGATGCTAAAAAAATTTCAGGCTGTATTAGCCATTCCAATATTACAGCAATGAAAGCCTAACAACCACCACTTACTTTAATATAAAGAATCATTTAATATGCAGCCAAAATGCCTGCAAAAGACTGCTTCTTAAACAGTGCACATTCGTCGTGAACCCTTGATGAGCATTTTAGCAGGGTGTCAGAAAAAACCAAAATAATAGTGCTAAAACTCACATAAAGCTCCACACCATCTTTTCTGCAAATCTGCATTTATTACAGAAACCCTCCTTATTTAAATAAACCAACAGCCCCTTTAAACTACTGCCAACTCCACTGAGATCATACTGGGATCCTTTCTTCCAAACCTTTGCCGATGAGGTAGAACAGCATAGGAGCCTCTGGCCCTGATGGAAACAGCATCAGAGTGGTTCTGTGGGACACCTGACCATGTGCTAAAGTTAATAGATAGCTGAACTTGAAGTATGGAAGTATTTACTTAAGGTAGTTATTCACAAGTGTACAGCAGAGATTCATGAAAATATCTGGGTTTGGGACCAGCCATGTAGCTGTGCCTGGAGCAAAATTGGTCCTCTTGAAACAACCACTGTCCTGGATTGGGTTATAACAGAACTAATTCTGTTCAGTGATGTTATTTTCCAGTTCAGTCTCTTCTATGTAACCACAGACTCCTTCTCTGGAGAGATTCCAAATTCATCTGGATGCAATCCTGGGCAACCTGCTCTGGATGACCCTGCTGGAGCAGGGGATTGGATGAGATGATCTCCAGAGGGCCCTTGAATCCCTACCATTCTGTGATTCTGTAGCATGGCCTCACTTGTGTGTAGGAACTGGTGTCTGCCCTTTCAGAGCTTCATAACTATGAGCAAAGTGAGGAGTCCTGGGCTTGGTGATTTGGCATGGATTTAAAATCCTGTAGGGAGTCAGTAAAACAAGCTGGGGTACACAGGCTCCACTCAGGCAGCAGTAAACCTTTTATACTCTTAAATCCTATGTAAAATATTATTCTTTAAGGGCCCTAAACACCACAGCAGCCTCTGTCATGCTTTGGCACGCTCGCTTGTCAACAATGAGAGCTGCACTATTCCACTCAACCACCCTTTTCACTGAAGTGCTGTATAACATATTAAAAATTATAAAAAGCTTGCATCCTTGTGAAGGTGGAGGAAGAGCAGATCCTTCAGTAAATGCTTAGTGTCCCAAAGAAACTCTTTTTAGTGTCTCAAGGCAGGAAAGTTTACGAGGAGGAATAGTAAAAGCTGGCAGGAGGCACTTTATTTCATGTTTCCATCTGCCAGTTGTATTTCATGAAATGGAAGATTGTCCTTTCACCCAATAAATTCACCTTCTTTACTGCAGAAATTTCACATTAAATACTAATAACATTGTTTCAGGGGATCAACTAAAGGACATAACAGGCAATTAAACAGTTCCAATTATATCATAATTTTCTGTGTCGACTTATTTCCACAGATTATTGAATTCCTATTGAAATGGGATTCCAAAGGGGCTCAGCAATGTTTTAAGCACATGTTCCGGGGTTACAGTCCCAGCACTGAATTCTGATAACACAGTTTGAGATGTGTGCTCTCGTGTGTCACAGATATCATAGTTTCAGTTCATTTTCTATGAATTATTGAAATGAAGAATCAGTTCCTGTTTTCTTTTTCAAATCAACACTTCCTACCAGCAGTGCTGGAAGGAGTAAAATCCAGGAAATGTGTTGCAGTAGATAAGAACTGGAAGCAGCATGTCGGGGACGTTACCTGCATTTACATATTTGTATTTTATTAAGTAATCAAAAGAGACTGTCCGAGCTGTATAACTCATCCATCATAAATAAATACAAACCAGGTAACTGGAAGCAAAGGCTTATGTAGTAGCAACAATTCATACCATACCTACAACAATTTCCTGGGCAATTCTCCACTTTGGCTTGCAAGATTCTCACTACCCAACTCTCAGAAGGATTGTTCCAGCTCCCTGGGAAATGGTGTGTAAGGTCTCCTTAGGGCCAAGAAGT